>MU869799.1:3388-19105 GCA_036418205.1 Ostertagia ostertagi | reverse complement strand
ACTCATTATCAGCAGTGATGAGCTTCCCGCAGCGAAAGATGTTTCGCGCTGCGACATGCAAAAAAGTGGCTTTCTGTTGCAGTGGACCACACTCGCATAAAATTGATGTTTTTGAGCGGCCTTGAGCTTGCCAGGAAAGTGCAGAAAACTTCTCTCAGAAAATGGAACTTCTACATTTGTGTAGATAGCCGCTCAGAGAAAATGACCCTCAGTTTCATGCGCATGTGCGTCCCCTAGAACATGCAAAAACCCGTTTGGAAAAGCGCTTCATTTCCTGAATGGCTCCAGGTGAGATCAGTCGGACTATTTCCACAGCATGGCACTGCACGAGACCAGTTGTGAGGACTTCATTGCCTGGTCATAGTTTCTGGCGATGACTTGTGAATGGACGACGTACCCCAATCCAATGACGCCTGGTGGTAGGCCCAGCAATTTTTGGCAGCAGTACAAGATAAACTGGGAAACTGCGGAAATAATAATGGATATGCTTACGAACAAGCTTGGGGGAAGATTAGTCCTTGCTCCAGCTGACTGCAAAGTCGTTTGTCATCAGGGCATGATTTGGTGATTGTCTCTGAGACACCATTATGAGAGGAAGTGGTGATTAAGCTTTAGCCAGTTATTTGCTGGTTTTCACCCCACTAATGTGGAAATGGGAACCTGAATAGAACTTGGGAGGTCTCAGGAAATGTGGAACGTCTTCCTTTCCCCACGTCTCACCTTCAACTGTTCATAAGTTTTCTCTTAATAACGTTAAGTTGTGGTTAATGCTGTCACAGAATGCAGGTTTTCTTTCGGAATGGTTGTAATGTTCTTATTTCAGACTTACCGAACTCTGTGCTGGAGAAGCCTCTTCCTGTGTTGGAGAAATCTCTTCCCATGCTGGATAAAGCACTTCCAGTTCCCCATGTGGTCCCCTCGCCACATCCAAGTAACTTTGAGGAGAGGTATACCCCCGCCCCTTGCAGGTACATTACCAGCTTGTGTATTGAATCACAGAAAGCGAAGCCTGTTTTTTTTTGCAGGAGCGCTATACCTAGTGTTGACAGCTTGACGCCACCAGTTTTGTATGATGAGCTTGAAAAAGTTGTGGAAATCGCAGAAATTCCGGAGATTGCTGAGGGTACAGTAGAACTTGGTTGGTAAAAGCGAAACTTTTTTCTGATTATTTCTTCCCTTCCTCCTTCTAGTTTATAAGATTGGCTAATTATCACTAATTGAAGTTGCTTTGGACAACGACAGCCAGGCGGGTGAGCAATTCAACAAAACGACTGTGGCTTTCTTCGGTGACGTTTTGCTTCATTCTGGCAAGAAGGAACGTAAAAAGGCACATGCTCGCCTCAGAGCAATGAAGATTAGTTTCCATGATGACGACACGGTGAGCTGTGGTGGTATTGTCGCTTGAATGATTTTTTTTTCACGACTAGTTTTTTGTTTAGACGGAAGATTGTCTGGCTGGTCCATTCTCGCTGCTCGGATGCGAATTGATCTGTCGAGAAGAGAGTACTATTACTATAAGACTCAATGAAAGAGAAGCGACCAAGTCGGTGGTTTTCACTACTGAGAAAGATGTCGAAACGTGGATGTTATTGCTTGGCGAGGTAAGAACCTTCGATTATTATGGACATTAAGCTGAGTATATCGTTCCTTATATTTTCTAAATTGAGCTTCAGCGATTTGTTGTAATTTTAGTGCTGGTTGTCGGAATACGAGCTGTTACGGTCAAGTGTGCAAGAGGTCAATGCCTGTGGAACGTTCTGGTTGCGTCAAGGTACCATTCGCTTGCATCTTTTCTTCTTCCTTTAGATCGTCCAGTTCAAAAATTTTTTCCAGTCTTTCTGTACTATTTCTCAGGCTCTGTATTGAATTGCTCTATTGAGAAATAGTGTATGTAGATTGGTGCAAGTGTGAAATTGCATGGGTTCTACTCCATGGAGAAAATAATGGTGGCATACTAACCTCGCACCAGTGCTAATGGCACACCTATGTGCAATTCAATAAATAAATAAATAAATAAATAAATAAATAAATATATGGCGGCTTAATACGCGAAAGAAAACGTCGAAACGCGCATTAGAACGAATAAAATTACAGCGAACTTCCGCAAATTCAAGCGTATCCGAGCTCTATTGCAATGTTGCAAGCCCGCTTAGCTGTTCTTCTGTTGTAGTCTGATCAAATTTGGACGTTGCTCTTATCGCCTCTGAAAGAGGCCCCTGGTACCTTACTTTGTTGTAATTGTTCCTTAGTAAGGAGTTTTAGTTTTTGTATTTTTAAGCAGTGAATACTGAGGGCATGGAAGGCATATTTTACCATACTGAGCCGTGGCGCCTATGCCGTGCGCGTTGACCTGGGAACAAATCTCGGAACGACCTCACCCAAGTTAAACCTTGTATTGTAATTCTTATAAAAACATCGAATGACCTTCCCAATTCCTTCTATGTGAAGGCTAACACTAAGCACGCATTTAGGCACTACAGTTTTGGTCCAATGCGCTTACCTGGCGCGTTTTGGAAATGTTGAAATGCTAAGCAAATAGCCTTTATCTTATTTGGTATTTTTTTCGAAACTAAACTGATTGTTTTGGCACCAGTGATCGTGTTTATGCCTTGTACTTTTTTTAGGTGCAACGAGTGAATGGATGTACGCAGCGGCAGGGCTACATGAAAGGACTATGTTCTACGTGCTGCTCGATTCACCAGACTACATCTATGAATTAGATGTTCGGAAGGTAAGAAAATTTAAATTCTCAGAATGCTCTAGGATTGGAGGGTTCATTCGACAAGATGTAAACGATTGATTGGGGCGCCATGACTTGTTCCTGGTCGGAAAATGGTACGTAAAAGCGCTCCTGAGGTTTCTTTGTTGTTTGAATGAAACGAGTTTCCCCACAATCTGTTGAATCAGGGACATTTTCACCTGAAAGGCTTCTCTGAGGCATGTGAGAATAGCGAAATTCAGCTGCATTGTCGTTCTACAAACACTACGTCAGTTCAGACTGCCCCTATGCTCGAGCTACTTTTGCGCTGAATTTCTGCCCCTTCACTCCAGTTTCCTTATTTTAAGATCCTGCTCCATCCGCTTAGCAATACAGCGTGTAGTACTTTCGAACATAGTGATGCTTTTCAACTTGGGCGCGTAGATTGCCGTTTACTTAAAAAGTATTACTGTTTGCCGTTTATGATAAGAAGTATTATTGTGTTCGGCCGGATGGTTCACGCCATACAGCTACTCTCAGACTTCCATCTGTTCTGGCGACCTTTTTACTAGAAACTTTTGCATTGGAGATCAAATAAAAAAGGTTGCTCGGAAAGCACACAAATACCGCTTTCATTCGTCGTTTCGAATGTTGTCGTTTTCTTTCCATAAGGGAGTTTAACAAATTATATTACAGGTATTATTGTTGCGGGAGCGCGTCGATAAAACAGAATGGTGCCCAAAATGCAAAAAGAAAGACCAAAAGGGTCCGTTCCTGATCTCTCTGGAAGGATGGTTCGTTTCCTGCTATTAGTTTTTACCTAAATCTATCCAACGTGGCTTTGGTTCCACATGTCACATGTGCGTTCGTTTCAATTCGAACTGAATTTCAGTGCTCTGTACCTAGAGTGTTGTGACGATCTTGCTACAACGAAGTGGTATTCTGCTATTCAAGAGGCGCTCGCTATGGCACCCACGGTTCTCGAAGATTATCGACTGACTGCAGATAATATTCCCATCGTTAGTTGTTTCTTAGGTCTTGAGCTTGAGCGCTCCTACCATGTAATTGATCCTTTTTTCTCACATCTCGCCATGTAATGTCTTTTTTAAGCTGGTCGACAAGTGCATTCGCTTCATTGCTGCTTACGGTATTCGCTCCGAGGGCATTTATAGAAGAAATGGCAAAATTACAGAAGCCAAGGATATCTACAAAGGGCTCACAGAAGGTATGCGTTCTAGTTTTTCGTGTCTGCTTCAGGTAGCTCAGAGGAACATGAGCTTATTTCTGTCTTACTAGCTTGATATTTGCTTGAATTCTATTTCCTGTGCTTAATAGATCCGGTCAAAACGCACATCGTGTTATCCGGAGAGGAGACCGTTTATGCAGTTGCCGATGTGTTACGGCAGTTTTTCCGACGGTTGAAGTCGCCACTCTTCCCTCCTACGCTTCACAAGCAAATATTCAACTTGGGTAATTTGTTTTTAAATATTTGAAAAACTTGCATTCTGTCCAGTTCTTATCTCACCAATCGATTGTTCTCTGAAAGTCCTGAGTTCACAAAATGGTCATGGGTGTTGAGCAGAAGCAGTTCACAGCTATATTGCTAGAAGTTTTAGTGGACCTTGTTGGTGAGCATCGTTCGAATCGCAAAACACAATAATCGCAGTCATTGCTGTCGCTGCACCATTTTTTTTAACCTTTTCAATAGTGGCTGAGTCCCACTGGCTAACACTTGAGACATAGCTAAATGCAACTTGCCATTTATCCCAAACATGCTGAGTTGTTAACTCTCCGCTGAATCTAGGTGCGGGTTCGATTCCCGCCTGAGGCAGAGTTTTGCTCATAACCCAACCTTCTTGTCATAAAGCCAGATAGAAGCTGCCAAGGTCAACAACTGTCACATGGTAACTTTCGTAACGCCAGCTGAAGCCAAAAACAGCAGTTAACAATTGAAATTAATAAAAAATTAAGTCAAAAATTAATTGTCATTGTCTATTCCAAACGATTTTACTGTAAGTTACATTTAGTTGAGGCACGTTCAACTGCTGACAACACGATTCGATACCAAGAATATCGTCGTGTCCTGCAACAGATGCCGTCGGTTCATTATCACACACTGAGGAAGCTAATTGCGCATCTCAGTGAAGTTGTCAAGTACCAAGATGTGAACAAAGCAAGTGTGGAGAACGTGGCAAAGGTTTGCTTCCGCCTTTTTTGTATTTTTTTTTGACTGCGTACTTGCCTTCCTTTTAATATTCTTGCAAGAGTTTATGCTTTTTAGATCTTTTCTAATTCTTTTTCAGTTCCTCTCAAGTCTTGAAAAGCGTTTTGCAGGTGTTTGGACCGTCTTTGTTCGAAATAAACGATGACGAAGACAAACGTTACGAGGATACCGCTGGACAAATCGGCGCCATAATCGACTTGATAAATGGATATGACGTCATTTTTGAGGTATGTTACGGATTACGTGAAGTGGATTCAGTTCAGTCGAAATAAAGAAGTATTGCTAAATTCAAGGTCACAAGCCGTGAGGAAATCTGTCGTGCTATGGTTGAACAGGCGCAGATGAACAAAACTACGAATCCCAATATTGTAAGTGATTTTAAATGCATTAGCTATGCGTTTCTATGTTTCAGGAGACATGTTCGTAATCAAAGTTTTAAGGCTCGAGCGGATGGACTACTGGTTCCAATTCATGTGTGGGAACGGGAGAATAGACCGTTTAACGTAAAAATAGACCTTGCTGCCGAGGAAGTTTGCCGCAAAGCGGTTGCTCGTAGAGGATTTGATGCACCACAAGATGGGAACTATGCTATTTTTGAGGTATCGTTTTTGATTTTGGTGTATTGTAGTGTCTAAAATGTTCAATTTCCTAGTTTTTTTCATAACGATGATATTTATAAACTATGTGAAGCGGTTCATGATTGTGACAGTATACTTAAATGGCTTTATTAACTTAGGTCATTCTCTCTGGCACCTTGTCACGCCGACTTCCGCCTTTTGAAAAGCTATCCGTTTCTGTGCTAGACCACTGGTTGCCGTGGCAGTGCACCGATGGATATCTCCTCTTTGACCATGATAATTGGCCATATGATGGTAACGAAATTGTGAGTTTTTGACGTCACCGATTTCTTTAGGTTGAAATGAATTTGAGCAAATCACTATCCTCTTTGTGTATTATTTATTCTGGTGAATACCGTAAGTTCAGGAGTTCTACACCGGTAAAGTGAAAATAGCAGAACCTGGTTCGAAGACGTTCCATTCATATGAGGTCTCTGTGGAAGGCGGTGTCAAGGTATGGTTTATGAATGTAAACGAAGCCTCCCTAGGTTTGTCCGAAAGCACCGGCGCCTGCCGCGCGCTGTTGCGGAGGGGTTTTTATGAGATACACAGAATCTCACATCACTCCATTTTTTCAGATCACTGCTTGCAAACATGACAAGTTGTGGAAAGAGTGGGTCGTAGCCGACTCTGTCTTCTATTCTGGATGTAGCGCAAACAGAAAGGTATGCCCTGAATTTTTTGTTTTTGGCAGATATTGCAGCTTATTTTTTCTACGATCCAAGTGATTCACCGATTTAGGCACCTAATGCGCATAATGTGACCATACTTGATAAGAAAACAGCGTCTATGACAGAAAAGCTGGTCGGATACTGTATTTCGTTTCGTCTGATGCCAGAGAGGACTCGCTTCCTGAATATGATTCAGTTTATTGAGACCGGTGGTCAACCACCTCCTCTTGTACATTTGTAAGGTATATGAAATTGCTCAATGAAAAGTATTCTGTGATTTGAGCATTCCCGTGTATGTATTCCATTATTTTTTATTATATGTGAGCGCTCATAATTCTCTTTCGAGTGATTGGTACCAGAGCAATGACCAATAACCCAGTGAGACTAGGATGATATCCAGGGTTTTGGTTTTTGGAAGATTCGGGTTGCTATGTTTCTCTTTGTACCATGTACACTTTTAAGATGTCTGAGAACTATATAACTGCCTACCTATTGGTGCGAAAAACGTTTAATTTTGGATCATCGCTAAGGAATGACTCAGAAATTCGAGGTCCTTATTCGGTCAGAAATATTGTGAAGAATCATGTGATGTGTTTCAAAATACCTAATATCAATTAAACCTCTTAATCTATTTACGCCTAGGATTTCATTTCAGTATCTTCTTTGTAGTACATTTTTAAGCATTTCTCTGCACTTACATTTAGACATGCCTTATGGCGCATTTGTTATCATTCCTGAAGCCTTCACTTTAGTTGTTATTTATGAATGCATATAGTGTTACGGAAGAAAATGAAGAGCTTATATCGGTGTTTTTGAAGAATACATTGTAAATGGTTCAGAAAAGCCTTATTATCTCAGTGGTCTCGTGAGATTTTTAATGTTGGCTGTTCTTCAAAGGGTGAAGTCTTAGGCTTGGCTTTTCTCTTTTCACAAATAGTACCGATTAAAATACAGTCCTTTATCAACCTTTGTGCCTCTCCCCTCTGAAGGTTCTTGAATCTCGTCGGAGCTTCTCTCGAAGTGGGTTAAAAAAGAAAAACAAGAAAAATCCTTCGCGTTAGACTCTCAATAAATCTATTTCTTGAATCTCGTCGGAGTTTCTTTCGAAGTGGGTTAAAAAAGAAAAACAAGAAAAATTCTTCGCGTTAGACTCTCAATAAATCTATTTTTCATGGTAGATGCCACTATAATCAAGCTCGTAATCAACCGAGATTCTGAATAACACTTTATTCGCCCGAAGTTTTGGGGATCATCGCCTTCCTCGGAGCTTGGATGGACAAAAGACATTTGGAAAAATACTCGTCCAAACATTACATCCACCTTGGGAGTGCGATAGCACCGAAGTCGGAATAAACTTTTAGTCACAATCTCGCTTTAGTCTGATTTATTTTGGCATCCATACTAAAAAATAAGGGAATCAACGGTTTTTCAAAATGGAATTAAGCCGTGTTCAAAAGTTTCTCATATGGTCCCACTGACTTGTTTTATTTAAGCGCGAATATTTGAGTTGTTCCAGTTGGTTCTTCAGAGCTCTGAAGTATTCACTTACCGTTGTCGACGATTCGTATCATTTGTCTACAAGCTACAATGATCGTTTTCGGATTCGGGTAGGGAGACACATTTAGCGGATTCGGGTAGTGAGGCACATTTAGTGAGCGGGTAGGGGTAGGGGATTGGATTGTATTCATTCCAGGCCGAACTGACTTCTCTTTCTGCATGCAGTTTAATGCTTTTGATGTATTCATTAGGAGTAGATAGCTGATCCAAACATTGTTTGTTCCACACTCAGTTCTCCCGTTAACCCGTTCACCCACCCCCTCTCGGTAGTCAGATTGCCAAAAGTTTCCCTTAATGTTGTACACAAGACCGATCCGAGGCATTTCTTGAAAGAGGTTTGACAGCGTTGGCTGTTTAGTCCTCATTAGCTAAATCTGACATTCGGAAGGAGCTGAATATTCATAACAGCCTGTGAAATGGAGCAGTAGCAGCAAAGTAAAACTCAGTCCAGCACCATCAAGCAGCCTGTGGCAAATACCTCCACTGTTTTCAGTCGTTGGCAACACTCGTCTTTCTGGATTATTGTCGAATCATCCCTCTAAATATTGCCCTGGACCCTTAGGACCTGTTTGGAACCCCTAATAATTTCACGGTTGAGCCAACGATCGCACTTCACGGTTCGTCCCCTTTCCCAGGGGCTCAGGGGTAAATATTCTCATGGAATGGATGGAATGGCAAGCACTGGTGCTTTCCGCCTATTTCAAGCTTCCTCTGTGAAAAATCCCATCAAGCTCGTCAAAACGACCTCTCACCGCGACCGCGATTCCTTCAATTTCCACAGAATAAAACTCCGTTCGCACTATACCAAAGGGTCGTTAATCTCAAATAGAACCCCTTTAATCGCAAATACACCCCTTGGAGTAGCTCGAACGGACAGCTGACCTGAGTTACAGTGTCCTGGCTTATTCAGCGCTCCAATGCTTGACTGTATTTAGTCATTCACTTCAAATGCCTTTGCAGCGGTCACGCCTTCATCAAGTTTTTATTTTTTATCACTGAATTATTATGTGTTTTTGGCAATATATCCTTCTTCCTGAGCAGCTTATACTCAAAGAAGCTTCATCCATTGGGCAGTGAAGTCGGATAAGTGCTAGTCAAGACCGCTATCATATTCCCCTGGTCGTTCATGTGCGAAAACGGTGGTAGATAGAATCCTTCTTTGTATCCTGCTGAATTTCGTTTGATGTACCTGTTTGATTTCTTGGCGCAATGGACCTCCGAGGAGGGGGGCAGGGTCAACCGTCACGTTCGAACATTTTCGGGATTTTTGCGACCCCCTAGCTCTCGAGTTGCGACCCCCTGTTTTTGTTAATAAGAGTGCTAGACGTGAAGTCCGTTATAATGTATGCTATACGACAAGAAAACAGATCACTAACAGAAAGTCGTCGCGTTCGCTTGAGCGCTGCAGGTGTCAACCCCCAACCACCAACAAGAAACACACCACAGACAGCCGCTGGAAGAGGGACGCGGTGGCAAGACAACAACATCACATAACACGAAAAAGGAATAGCTTCTGGGACCTATTTTTTTTTGGGACTTGTTGAAGGCACCCCCACACAACGAAATAAAAAAAAAAAAAAAAAAAAAAAAAAAAAAAAGAAAGAAAACAAACAGTAACGATATTATATAATAATAATTCCGGACACAATACCACGCTTGACTACACTGCGCCCGGTGTTCTGTGAGCAGCAGAAAAAAAACCCAAAAATACTAACGAACGAAGAAAAAAAAGAAACGAACACTGTCAAACTTATAGAGGGCAAACAATCACAAACATACTATATCAATCTCCGACATAATAATACATCAAGATTTTAACAGATATAATATTTCTCTCAAACAACAAAACAAACCAAAAAAAACCCCGTTCCATCGCTATGATACACAGTCCAAAAAAAAACAATTTCTATCCAACACACACATTGTAACAAAAAAAAAAAAAAAAAAAAAAAAAAAAGCAACGATATAGCCGCCCACAATATATTCTCTAAGAAGACCCAAAGCAGCTATCATAGAGAGCATTAATACAGACAGACACAAACAAATAAACACATAAACCATTTACGTTTTCCTTTCTGATAGCTGTAACACCATATATTATCCTGGCAGTGCCCGCGCCCCGCCTTTGCAATCAAACTTTTTCCCGAAAACAAACACACGAAACACAGAATAATTAGTACCAACATAAAACAATAAAATATATTTACACAACACCCCATCCCCAAAAAACCAGTTGCCACTCTGCCTTTAGGTGGAGTTTGAAAAAAAAACAGACACACCCAAAATAACATTATATATTATTAGACTACAAAAAACACGCAGAAAATAAAAACCAAATACATAATTGCAGGAAACTATAAAAATATCGACGAGCCTACAGCATCACATAAAACCATTTATAAATACACTATTCTAGAAGACTGCTCCACACATATGTCACCCTAATTCACTAATTGCCAAAGAAAAAAAAAAAAAAAAAAAAAAAAAAACTTAATTTATTAAAATAAGGGTACCCGCACACAGAATACTGCTCTATAACGCTCACCCAAACATCGTCGCTTTCTAATATGACACCCATCACCCTTTTCAACGCCAAATCACACATCGTTTCAGCCCCTTTTGTTCCCACTAGTCTATATTTATCCGCACCAGCCCCTTGCCTGCGTTTTGCGCTTTAGCCTCCTAAACGTTCTTACCCACGAATAATCGCATATGGAAGAAGGAGCAGCACGCCATATTTATGACAAACAGCTAAAACAAAAAAACACACTTCATACTCGACTCTTCTCACACTCTGAATTAAAAAAAAAAAAAAAATTACAACAAAAAAGATATGATCCAATACAACGCCCTTGTCAACTACACGCAACCCGTTCCGTCCGCTCGCACTTCCCTCTTCGGCTCCCGACCTGTCGCTCCCCTTTCTTCGGGCTGTCTTTCCGTGTGTTTTTTTCCTCCGCCCCCCCGTGCCTTTGCCTCACCTCGATCAATAAAAAAAAACTACCAAAACAATACCCTATACACAAACGAACATACATACTGCGACAACTCATCAGCCCAACCCCACTCATACTATAAGCCCTCGGCTCCCCCCCGCCAAAAAACAAAGCAGACCTAGAGCGATCAGGCCGATGCACTACCAGCACTCGCGCCAAAATCCCTTCCTCTCCCCCCCTGCTCCCGCCTTCCGTTCGCACCGTTCCCCGGCCGGTTGCCCCCTTGCGGGGGGGGGCCTGCCTCTTCCTACCGCCCTTCTGCGCATCCCCTCCTGCGTGCGGGCCGCGTCCCGCGGGCACGGCCGGAGCTCGTCTCAGGGAAAAAAAAAAAAAAAAAAAAAAAAAAAAAAAAAAAAAAAAAAAAAAAAAAAAAAAAAAAAAAAAAAAAAAAAAAAAAAAAAAAAAAAAAAAAAAAAAAAAAAAAAAAAAAGTACCATCTAATTTTATAATATAAAAACACCTATATCAAATAATAAATAATAAAATAGATAAAAATAGTATCGCTAACATTCCCGAGATATAATAGAAAGCAATAAAAGTAGGGATCCAAAAAAAAAAAAACTACGATCCCTCCCCCACCCCGGAACCATATTGTTCCGATTCTTTTCGTTCTACAAGTAGGGCATGGTTAAGCAGGAATATAACGAGAATAACTTTGTTCCATGGGAACCATTGAATTTCTTAGAATCTAAATACTTTTTCAGCAGTCACAGAAGATCTCAGCCATGTTTCGGACGCTGTTACCCAGCGTTCGTGCGGCACGACTGCTTTCCACGGAGTCAGTAGCATCATCAAGTTTTACTGAAGAGAAACCTCTGAAGAAAATTGGCAGAGCCTTGGAAACTTATATCAAGCTCAGCAAAGAACATGTGGCCATGATGGCTCGGGAAAGGTATGCTGCTCATAGTCCACGAAGATCACTTGAGGTATCAGTAGGCTTTTTGTTTAGAGCTGATTTCGAATTAGGCCGTCGACATTTGGCAAATATGATGAACTTGGATCCACATACCATGACGCAAGAAGATATAGACACGTATGTTTCATGAGTTGCACTAATTCTTGAGTATTTCCAGTTCAGGCACCAGTCTTAATTGATTTGTTGTTGTATCAGCTGAGTTTTCCAGAGCGATCAGCTATCTATTTCCTTCTGGTCTGTTTGACCTGAAAGCCAGACCGGTTATGCGTCCCCCGGATGAAATTATGCCTAAGTAAGCAATATGTTGTTACTTTGTTTCACATTTCGTATGGCACGGATAACTGAAATCGTCTCTTAGATTCCATCGTTTTTCATTCGATGAAGAAGGTCGTCCAAAAGACAGCCGCTTTTTCACTCTCCATCCCACGTTCTATAAGTTACTGTCAGTGAGTTATCTGATGCTTTAGTCTCGCTATCGCAATTGTTCGACTAGTTTTGTTTCTGAAGAAGATTTTTTCCTCAAGTACTCGAAGATAAGTAATGCAGCGTATTTTGTCAAGACAAACTCATTGAAATCGTTGCAGGACATTGGTATAAAGACCAGGACCGTCACTTCCTTCTACAATGACCATTTGTTATCGGGCAGCAAAGGTACCGAACTGGATTCAGTGTAAGCGCTCGCTTTTGTTGTTATTATGGTACCAGACTTGTCTGGGAGGATAAAAACACTGACTTGTACATCGGCTGGCCCCCGCAAGTCATTGTATAGGCCACATCGCATTCAAACGCCACTACGAATGTACAAATGGAAGTAGAATGCGTGCCGCATCCCAAAAGGGATTGATCAACGGCAAATGCTTTATCCTTTATCCTTTGCGCTAGATAAACAAGCGTTATGAGAGTTGTTCTTTCTCCGTTTTTTTTTGTTGTAGCACACATTTCTTGTCAGATTTGATGAGCTGGACTATAGCATTACGTTTTGCATTACCTGTAGCATCAGGTTTCACTCTACCCCTAGACAGTATCATGTAGAGCGTCTGACAATAAGCGCCTTTACATCACGAGTTAACTTTGAGATATTGTTTTTGTAAACTTGATCATGTGATTACCGTTTAATGAATAATAGTATCAGAAAAAATTTCGCATCAACGTTTTGTTCTCGAAAATAGTAATAGTTTCTTACATGAATATTATCGCAGTTACCGATTTCCATTCAGAAACACAAGCGGTACTCAATGGCTGGGTAGAGAAAAACTTGAGAAGAAGCTGGACGAGAAGATCACTGAAGAGATGGTATGGTTTCTTTCCCGATTCTGTTGCCTCTTACTCTGGAAATCTCCAGTGTGGGTCGAAATTCTGATAACCGCGGGAGCGCGCGGTCAAGCCCACTTTTTTCCTAATCATTACATTTTCCCCTTCCTTTTGGGGCGTAATGTGATGTGTGAGAAAAAAGTGCCTTCTTCCTACTGAAAGCATATATCCAATGCCTTTCGTTATTAAAACGACATTCTTTGGACGTTTCGGTAGGTCAGGGAACCCAGGGTTCATAGTCTCTCAACAATTGTTACTTAGTGATCCCCCATCAAATTCAGCTTGATTTTCTGCATGATCAACCCTGACTCAAGGCAAACTAAAATCCGAAAAAGTCTGGTTTTCTGAGGAGGGCGAAACAAGCTTGGATTATTTTGACGTGTCTCACCTATGTGCCACTGTGCACGCCTTCCCTCTTCATCTCAAGGCCTCTGATAGTTATCAGGTTTCGAACCCAACCTAGCTTGCTTTGTAATGCTAGTGGCCATCACTTTTTTGAAGCTGATGTTCATTAGGCTAATATTTTTAGTGATATAGTGTCATGGTTGCTATAATTTTGGCCCATCATCCATCACGAGGTGCAGATGTACAGTACATTACGTCAGTGCAGGGCTAATATTTCCGAAACTAATCTTGAGGAAGAAATGTCACCGCCCTTGTCTCCTCTTGCCTTCATTGCTTTTCTTTTTTTCATCTTACGAAAGCCCGTAATATAATCTTAAGCCATCAATGTAATTCCTTCGCTGTTGTCGACAATGTCAACGTAAGAAAATTCTTCTTGTTAAGAAATCTTCACTCTGTGTGTTAAGGCGGGGATTACGCACTTGGCATAATTATCCCCTGAATTCTTACCGATTCGTATCTTTGAGCCATCCCGTCTCTTCGGGATTCTGGAGGGTGGAAACTAATCTAAAGAAGGATTCCACCATAAGAACGAAGGTCGATGAAAGGAAAAATTTACCTAGTGGAGAGACAGGCGGACCCCCTAAGGGTGCGGGCTGACACACAATTCGCATCGAAGGATTTGCCCCCGGCGATCTAACATGGCCTTCCTTTTGGCGCAGTTGGCGCGGAACGCCCACCGACTATCTATCACTCGCCGCAGGTCTATACGCGAGTGATTAGATAGCAGAGAGAGCGTAGTGTTGAAGAGGGCACAGCGATGAGAGTCGCATCAATGCGCAAATCAACGGGCAAGGAAGGGGTCCCATTTCTCGGGTTTCGGGCCGTTTCACATGGTTTCTTCTTCATCCCTGCTCCACTGACCACCTCTACCCTTATTTCCAATGAGCTACCTTTTCATCGTAAAATCTGCCTTTCAAATATGACCGTTCCTTATACTATTTATCCTTGCTAGTCTGTGATTCGTAATCGGTTCGATTCTGAATTCTGGCACAGAAGTCAACCATGAATGAACTGTAATCATATACTGACCACCTTTTCCTTTCTCAATCATCCCATGCGTTCTTCCTGTCTTTCCCTTTTTCTTTTATCTCATTCATGAAAGAAATTGCTCATGACCTGCATGCCCAAGCAATCACTATTCCCTCAGCAATTTGAACTCATAGCTCTCTGTGAAGCATAATTCCAAGTCAAAGGATAGGATCTGAAATAGAGCGCTCTGTTCCTCATCGCTTGGTCAGATGTGGCTGTGAGAGGGTGTGGCGTGTGACTTCTGCAACCTGCAGCTGTCGCCTGCCTCGGTCATTGAAGCGTTCATAGTAATGAACTCTTCTGTGCATGGATTTTTGCAATCTTGTCATAATTTTTGACTTGTTTTTGTTTGTTAACTGCTGTTTTTGGCCGCAGTTCGCCTTGCGAATGTTTCACAAGAATGCTGGGTTGTGAACAAAACTTTCGCCCCAGGCGGGACTCGAACCCGCACCCCTTGTCATAATTATTTTAAAATTTATTTAAATGTTTTAGTATGCCCATTTGTTGATGGCTTTCGACTATCTTGTCAGTCTACCGGCATCAGCAGTTGAAGGGAAGTTCATCATGCAGTACAGGTAGTTAACCTTTACTCAGTCTTGGTGATGTATTTTTTGCTCGGATAAGTAGCAATGAGATTTAAGAGAACCACTGGCTGCTTCAACGAAGTCGAAACTGTTTGGACCAGTGATTCCTGAGGTGAAAGTTTGTCCGGAAACACAACGTCGGGTGGCATCTGTTAGGTAAGGAATTAATGTTGAAAATCGACTATACAAGAATGGTGAGTTCTGGGCAAAACACTCCGCTTCAGGCGATACCTTGACCCATTTCGCATGGTGGCGGGTTGTGCTGCTGATAGTGTTAACAAAACATTAAAGGCATGCCCCAGGATCACATTGGTGTGGCTCTTGCACACGAATGCATATGGTGCGAAATGGGCCGGCAGTAAAAAAAAGGAAAAGAATCCGTCGAAAACGCTTAGGTTAAGGGCTCACTCACCTTCCTAATCGGCTGTGCTAAGGGAATGAGAGACTAAGCGCGGAGAGGAGAGTATGAGGCGAGAGAGCGCTACAGATGAGAGGCGCCAGACAACAGCCTGATAAGAGAAAAATCTGCAGCTTCAGCAGCTTACTTTGCAAGGCCCAAGCGCTCTTGTCGGTTGGTTTCCGTGCACGGGAACGCCACATTTGTGATTGTCCTCTAGGGGTCTATACTACAGACCGAAGGGAAGCGTTCACACGACCTCTGCCTGGGTTGTGCCTTTAACAATAATTGTGTTATATGCAAAACATCTAG
>MU869797.1:23768-41841 GCA_036418205.1 Ostertagia ostertagi | reverse complement strand
ATCATCATACGGTTGACCCTGCCTTCAAGTGAGTGTAACTAGTGATACATAGTGATAGCCGATAGTTGGTAAATGAGAGTTGTAATTAGTGACAACTGAAAGAATACAACTGCAACAGGCTAATCATTTCATTGGCAGAACACATGCATTTTGTAGAGGCCGTCGTCACTTGTGGTGTGTGGTCTGCACTCGACGCGCTTCTGATCTTCTGAAGCAGAGGATATGGCCAACGAGTTTCACGGTGGCACTTTAATTTCCGCCCAATTTACCCACCATTTTCATCAGAACCAATTCCTTTTACGTCTGTAGTAAGTTTTTTATGCACCTGTTTGGGGGAGGGTCATTGTACTGAAGACCCCCTGTGAGAGAAAATTTCTCAATTATCTCACGTCATTTTTCCGAGACAGTGCCTTAAGCCTTTTTCAAATTGGTACGTAATTTGCTGCAAATTCACGTACCATTTTGAAGTGAGTTTATCGCTCTATCTAAAGCTAGTCTCAGTTTTGCTCAAAAATAGTTGTTGCCGCTTTTCTGAAGCCTTGAAAACCACCTGGTCAAAAGGCGATTCCGCATCACTTTATTATTTCAACCATAAATAGCCGAAGGAGAGGCGCGAGTGTGCGCAATATGTGTTTGGTCTAGGATTCACAAAATCAGCGCTGTGCAGCTATGGTTTAGCTTCATCAGAAATTGCGAAAGCCTTGAAGATGAAGAGTGTAGAGGTTGGATGTCGGACATGAATAAAATTAGTTAAGGATTTGAACTGAACGAAATCTGCACAGAACTGTAGAGGAGCCTAATACTAAATCAGAAACGCAAAAGTGAAAATTTTCGAAAAAGTCGACAAGCGTGTAGCGCTGAGAGTCCCTGTTTCCAGCACTCATCCGCTCTCCTTCTACCCTCTTCTCTCAATGAAAACGACCCTTTTCTTGATTGAATTGTAACGTGCAACACAGAAAAGATTCGTGGCAATAATCGACGAGCCTCCTCTGAAAACTTTGATCGAGATTAGGGTCAGCAGTTTTCTTAGTCGGTAAAGTTGTGAAGACTTTCACGAGGGTTGTGGTAGGTGCGGCTCTTCAAGCCCGAACGGAAATGTTGCAGAAGACTCTACTCTTAAGAAGGTGTCAAAACTTTATTGAATGCGCCCATTAAAGGGGGACGACTCCTTCTCGCGAAGTGCCTTGAACCCACACCGCAGCGCTAACCCTGCAGAAAGGACTACCTAGGCCACTAAACTGCTGACTACCATTTTACTCATCAAACCTCTTGCACAGCCACTGCCACTTTTTCCTACCGTCTATGTAGATACATAGCTTTGAATAGAAATGCTTCGAAGTTCAGCATGATGCTGAAATGGCCTTCGCCGGATTTATCGCTTACAGAATTCAGCGCTTCCAACATTTGTAACGTTTCAACACCTATCTCGAAGAGAAGTGTACAGGGATCATAACAGCTTTATTTTCGATCAAAGCTTCACGTTTGAACCGAGATATGCGCACTTGAATTCTGTGTCGAAATCGGCGGAAACTTTCCGGGACAGCCCAATACGTATACTTCAGCTCTTCAACATTTGTATGTTGTTATTTCTACTTAGCCTGATTTGTAAGCACATATTATGTAACCATCTGATAGATTCAAGTAATAAGAAACACCAACCCTACGTGAGAGTTTGTATTAACTCTACAGTCCGAGCTACAGAGGAGACAGTATTTTCTCAACTATTTGCTCTCTGTGTAGGCATTGTCACAGAAGCTTCCTGCGCTATCACAGCTGCAAATATCAAACAATTTTTAGATTACAAAATCACTGAATCGTGCTTGAAACCGAAAAGTGGTCGACTCATATGGTGCTCCGACATCTCTATGAAGGCACGGCTTTTTAGATTCCCCTTCAGTCAAATGTAAGACGAAGAGCTGCTCAACATCGGCCAGGATTTCGAATATAGAAAACGCCGTTGATGAGCTTCAAGAAAAGGGAGGCTTGGCTTTCTTCTGCATATTTAGAAATACTACTACGCAGTAAGCCTCAAGCATTATTTTCAAAAAGGCAGAAACGCGACTTGTCGCTGAGAAGAATTTTTGCCTCTCGCCTTAGGTGTAGGTTAGCCGTTAATGTGCAGAAGAAAGTCGAGCCTCCCTTCTCACAAAGCTCATCAACGGCGTCTTCTAGATCCAAAATCCTGGCCAACGTTACGCAGCCCTTCTTCTTTCATTTGGCTGAGGGAGAACCTGAAAAAGTCGTGCCTCGACATGGATGTCGGGGTTCGATAAGGGCCGACCACTCTTCGATTTTAAAGTTGAGTCAGTGTTTTGCGAATTCGTTTACTGATCTAAAGAATCGCTTTATATATGCAGCTGTGACAACGTATTCGATTAGTGTCAACAAAAACAATGCCTCATCGAATTATACGTAACTAATCACTAGCCAATTCCTTACATAATACTTATCCGAGAGACTATGTTGAATTAGCCTCGGTACTGCGCAGCTTTCAAACTTTTGATATACCATTTTTCAGAAGAAAATAATCATGCAGGAAGTAGAAAAGGTATTGGCAAAACGTATCTTGTTCTCATTTCTTTGTTTATGTTATGTTTCTTACGGTATGGGATAAAGCAACTGAAGCGCATCGGTTGTATATTGAAGAATGCACTAAACAGATTTCAACAAAGGATGCGGCAAAATTTGTTTTTATCATTTCCATTAAAGGGAAGCGAAGCATGTTAACGGCGTATCACCGCGAAGATCTACGTGTGAGAAAGCATACGCGTCATGGAGTGATCTCGAGGGAGGAGACGATGAGAGAAAATAATATCGAAAAACGAACCTATACTGAACGAAAGCTTTTTATCGTTATGAGCAAGCTGAGGCGAAAAGTTTTTTAAGAAAGAAAGCAAGAGAAATCATCGCAAAGACACGAGCACGCTGATCTCTACATCAATCGCGGTGGGTGGGGAGCGTTGCAGAGGGGGTCGATGGTTGCAGGCCCGTAAGGATTAGCGCCCTAATCGCGCAATTTGTGCGACGAAGCTGGAATGATCTGTGTATGTACGGACCCCACAATTTCCATCGCGGTATCCTGCCTACTAGTCGGGCTAATCCTGAGGCATGTCTTCGTGGCAAACACGGCAAATAATGGCCAAAAAATGTTGCAACTTGATTTTCACATCAAGCCTGAGGTATTCCTGACTTCTACACCAGTTAGCATGATTGTAAAAAAGCACTGATAAAATCCAAAGTGATAACGTGCTATCTTATCTCAGCCTAACATATGAAGCTTTTCTAGGTGATTATAATCAGTGGATCCCTAGAGCAGCGCTACATTGAGGACTCTCGCTCTACTATCTTCGTAGAGATCGAAAATCAAATTGCTGAAAAGAGCGTTTTCATGAGACAAATATCTTCAATCGCGAAATTCAATTTCTTCAAGGAAAAATTAATACTGTAATATGTAGGTGGGATAACTGATCGGGAAGCGACTGCTGCTGTTTCTATCCCTCGCAGGTCGGAGCGCGCTCTCTATTGTCATTCGCAAGAAAACATTGATAGCTTCCAGTGCCAAGTACTCCAGGTGATTTATTTTGCATTAGTTTGCCTAAATAAATAATTGAGAATGCCAAAAGAACTGCTGTTCTTGATGCACTCCAACACGAATGTATGTGAGCCAACTATTTTACGGTGTTTTGCGCCCCTGGATGTGAATAGAACCTTTTAAATGTTTAGAACTATGAACTTACTAAATGAATTCAGAATCACACTAATATATAGGGCTTTATCCAGTAAGGGGGGCATAGCGATCTAGAGCATTTCAAACCATGGAAAGCACATTATTTTATTGTAGACGTTCAGGACTAAGCCTAGAAGGGAAGGAGCCCCCGGGTCCGTGAGCAATCTTGGTTTTTTCTCCGGGGAGACTTCCTCCCCCTCCTAGGCTTAGTCCTGACCTGCTGACTAGGTGAATATTCACTTTCGTAGACGTTAATGTCATCTAGTACAAGAATACATACATTACACAAAACACCTGAAGAAATAACATAGGAAAAAAGCTGATAGCAGCTCGTAACTTTGAAGGACTCCTTGAGCCAAATTGGCATTAGAGCAGACCGTGCACCGCAATGCCCCCTCTTACCGGATGAGACCCCAAACATGTATAATATACAGGGGCGCAAAAAAAGAGTCACTTCCCTCCACATTCAAAACGCAAATTAATCTCAAACTGCGAAACCAAATCAAATGAGCCCAATTGCATATTAAAGAGCACATTCAAGTCTATCAAAAGTTACATGACAGCCTTCTACGACGACATCAGAAGATTTTCCCACGGAAACATGGTTCACGGTACGAGCTCAACGAGGTCGTCGAGGTACCATAGACCATTACGACGTCCCTGAAACGCTGGTCAAAAGCGGTCTTGCACAGTCACAGCTAGTGTCTCTGGGAAGCTATTCACCGCTTAACCGATTGAAGAAATTATGTTGCAGCTTCAGGCCGGAGCGATTACGGTAAGCCTCGTTGAGCTCGACGGTGACGGCAGATGACGTCATTCTGAAGACCGTGAGGGCAGTGAAGGAGGGGCTGCTTCTGCTTATGGGGGACACCTAAGGAATATTCCGCCGTAAAACATTCATTAACAACGGCATCCTGTGCGAAGAAAAATTTGATGATGTGCGCCATGGGCAAAGTGACTCTTTTTTTGGCCCTCTGTACATCACTACCCAATACATAAAGGATAAAGGATAAAGCATTTGCCGTTGATCAATCCCTTTTTGGGATGCGGCACGCATTCTACTTCCATTTGTACATTCGCAGTGGCTTTGAATGCGATGTGGCCTATACAATGACTTGCGGGGGCCAGCCGATGTTCAAGTCAGTGTTTTTATCCTCCCAGACAAGTCTGGTACCAATTAACCGACCCCGGAGGGATGGAAGGCTTGGTTGGCCCGGGCGACTCACGACCCAGGATTTGATCCCGGACCGCTCGCGTGGTGAGCGCGCCACTTGTCACTACACCACTTCCGCCCCCTCATAATGTAATATATATATTTCACTCACCGCGTTGAAGGACACGTAAATTGAGAGCAGAGATAATGATAAGGCGATGTAGGCAACGCCGACGATGTCGGATTCAAAAATGTGAGTAGAATCAACCACCAAAATTTGTTCACTTGTGTTAACTTGATTGCTCAATAAACCAATCACAACCGTTTCGTTAAACATTTTAAATATGTGCCTAAAATTCGCTATAAAACTTCGTTAGTTGAAAATGGCACAACCAAATAACCAGCGAATAAGAAGTATGGTTCGGGAAGTATAAATGTACGAGAATTACCCCTCTATAACACAGAGAACACCAAAGAGCACAGAAACGGCAGTTGGGCAATTTGTTTGCATTATGACATCTCGTATGAGAAGATGGAATCCCGGGCACTCTCAGAAGATTGCCATAGAACAAAGATTAGAATAATTGCTTGAAACCTCACTTTTTGCATATTTGAGGGCTAAAGATTACCAGACGACTACTCCTCATGAGTAATTGGTAATAAGGGATTGCGAATATCAAAATACGTAACTAATTGTGGTCTGTGTAGAAGTTAATCATCAGCTTGTTAAAAGTGTATAAATAAATTCATTTTAACGTTCGCCTTAGACTATAGGTAACACGGCTTACACTAAAGAACAGAAAAAATTCAAGATGAAGCCAAGCTAGAAACAGCAGCCTGTACTCATGACAACAACGTGATGGTTACAGATTGGGAGAAGCGACCCTGTATGGACGATTTGGAAACAAATCTTTCAAGTAAGTACACTGTCGGAAAGGGTCTGCCTTCTCGATTCCAAGCCATCTTCAGAGGTTATTGATGTGGATGTACCGGCCTAATGATCTTCTGAACATTCCTCAGGTAGTTGGAAGAGAGGCAGGAGGCTCTGGACTGGAAATGAAGCCTAATGCTAATTTTACGCATGATGTAGTAGTATTGCTTATACACACCTGGTTAAGATACAGCAACAAGATTGTAGTATAATTTTTCACGGTCCCGCCCACTGAGAACATCGACTTCCAACTTCATTTCGAAAAGAAAAGAACACGTTCGTCGGAATATCCCTGCTATTGACCGTTTGAATATCTGAAGTGTTTTCTGACAGAAAATGAAGCACCCCTCGTAAAGTAAAGGCAAAAATCAAGCTCAATTCGTGAAAAAAATGAAGAAGCCGGTAAAAAAGGCCGGGCGCTACGTTCCTTAGCGCCTATCCTATCCGCTACCACATAGGTATTTCGGACCCCATCGTCTTTTCAATGAGCGTTAGCATTTTCATCCTCGGTGGAGAGAGCGCGGCTGCGTGTCGAAGCACACCGGTAGCTTCCACGAGCTATGATTGGTGTCGATATAGGTACATATGTAATAAGTTCGCACCTTTCCTGTTGCTATGATGCATTCCTAAGATGCGCCGCATTAAATTTTGTTTTACTTAGAACTACGTTTTATGTGGTAACAATTACTCTGTTACCATATTCGTGGCGCATCTTCTCGGTACAAAAGTTATTGTAATCGATCTTGCGAAAGGTTCCTATAAAAGCAGATGAAGAGCGCGCTAAATCTCATCGTTATCACTATCGCCATCAGTCAAATAGGGTGGTAAGAAAGGCTTGAGCCGTTGGTCACTTTTTCAGGTCTGTTTTACAATACAATGGAATCTACTGTCACTTATTACCGTGTCCCACTAGTAGTAGGTCGGCGATCCCCTTCTCCAGAACTGGGGAGACAGGGAGCCAAAGAAAAACAATCGAGTTGAGCAGCTTTTGTTCGCCTATTCCACCATAGCGTCGGGCCTAGTATAGCTAAGAGACCTATGAAAAGTTGGAGGAGCTGAAACAGATCTCCACCAGGGTCAGTCCTATCGTTGTTACTTTTTCAAAAATTTTTACGACCCCCTCCCCCAGCTGGACTCTATAGTATTTAATTCTGGTACCACTCAACCCACCAAACTCCGCCCACTTTTTCCTCCAAAAATGCCGAGCGAGGGGGTATATACCCACTATGAAACAGTAAAAATTTACCAAAATTCCCTAAATTTCAACCAATTTACCCCACTTCTACCTATAATCCCACTGCTTCATTTTCTAGGGGGTATATACGCGCGCTGAAACGGCGAATTTTTCCCGCGCGCTCCCAACTCACCTAGCCTACTACTCGTGAAAACTCCACTTTCACACACAACTCACATGTACTTTCACGCGACTGAAGCACTACCCCCTTCTATAAACTCAACAGGTACAACCCCCCCGCCTCACGTTGTTACTTAGGACTAGGAAACGGTAGATGACTCGCTGTTCCCCATCTTGAACGCACCCCTATTTCCCTACCCCGTTACCTCTAGTTATCACTTATTTCGTCCTCTTAAAACCTTTCTAGCTGACGTGAGAAAAATTTCACCAGTTTTAGAGAACTCGAAAGTGCAACTAGAGATTTTTCTGACTACCAGTCTTCTAAGTTCTAAGAGAAGGGGACCCGCCCAATTAGCTTGATAGCAACCGATGAAGTAACAATGGTCTGATGTTTATATTAGTGAGCAGTATTTCATTGTATGCTAAATGAAAAATAAAAGCCAGAAACCAAAGCAACAACTTCCTCATCATTCCTGATACTCTTCTGAAACGATTCCTTCACTTCATTTTTTGGCGACGGACACACCAAAGACATGCATACACACACATACAGCACATACATCCAACTCGAACCACAGTCCCCGCGTTCTTTCTGTCAAAGTTGAGCCGCTTTATAAATAGAAGGATACAGTGGATTTCTTTCTACACATTGTTTCCTGAACATTGATTCTTGTCCTATCCACAACTTTACAATGATGGGGTGCTGCCGCTGAATTAATAAACATGCTAGGAAAGAGGTGCGATCAAGTAATTCTTTGTTATTTCAGAAGGAATTTTCAAGCCAGCCATTTCACTTTCACCGAAGGCTTTGTTCAGCGCCGCAAGCCTCTCCGAGACTGCTCAACACTGACGACGTGTACACATCGAAACGGTTCCTATCACACACCCACACCCACACACACCTATTCTCCATATCTTGGGCCGGAGAAAGGTGGCAGGAAACTCATGTGGTCATACTGTTTTGTAGTGTTGCCCGCGGCTACCGTTAGGTTTTTGCCCAACGGCTTAGTAACCTGTTCATTATTGGTGATTGATTTAGTTTACTACGGTATGGTTAAGGTCGAATCAAAAAAAGGAATGTTGACCTCCAGAAGCAATCAACACATTGACAAGCCCATTTCCCCTCACACAGTTTCGACCACCTACTTCCGTCACACCCTTCCAGGCTTCAAGATATGGAGCTTGCACAACTATTAATTTTAAGCTTTTCCACATGTGTTCTTCGTACTGATTAATGATGTTTTCAATTCTGCAATACGCTTGTTAAATCTGCTCAGGCCCCGCCCACCCCACCTCACACCCGTCACGGACAATACTGTAGCAATAACACGAGTGCCTTAGCATAATTTGTTTGAGACCGCCGCTCAGTTGTGTAATTACGGCCCTTGTATGCTCATTCCTTTTTTCATTCCACATACTCAGCATTTCGATGAACTCTCTGTAGAGAGACATCCGCTGGGATATTCACTGTCGTTGTTCCCATAAACTATGATCTCATGTGAATTTTATGGTTTGCTGTATTCAAAATTATAAAAATTTCTAACTTGCGCTTCAGATACCGATTACGGAGACTGAATCAAACTATACACATCTGCAGTAGCAGTCAAAAGTATACGCCGAGCGTCATTAACTTTTTTCTCATAAGCAGATGGTAAAATGATTTGATTGAAATTGGAAATTAAAGTTAAGTTAAGGTGGCAAATATTGCAGTGACGACCAGGATGAATAACGGTCGAGGAAATCCTCGACAGGGGGTCGTATTTGCTCCGATGAGAGTTGGGAGGGGGTCGTAATCAAAAGGTTCATCAACGGACACAACGGTGCTGCTGCCACTTATTTGCTGTCATCATTAATTTCACAAGTGTTGTAGTTAGCGTAATGCAAATGATATCTTACAACTGTCTGGAATTAAAATTTAAATGGAAGGTGCTTGCTGATTTGGTTCGTAGTGATTAGTACGAAGACATAGAGAGGAAACGCGTCCTGCAGAAGAATCGTAGGGAATGGGCAGCGAATATTTACTCTAAATTAATGTACACATTTGAGAATCTAGTGGAGGAACAGTATATTAGTAGAAAGTTCAAAAGGGGAGATTCGCAGTCTCCTTGGCATAGTCAAATACTGCAGCCGCAAATGCGTCATTCATCGGAACAGGGTCGGAAAGGAAACGTTAATAAAGGAAGTGATCATACTATACTATGACATAAGAGTTATTCTGATTAATTGAGACTAGAAACACACAAGTAGTTGTCGTACAGGAGAAACACCTTTCAAACGACTCCGAGTGGGGTCACTGCATGGCGCATACAAGAACGGAATGGATCTGCGCCAAGTGCATCATTTTCAATTTACTTCATCGACTGACGTGCCCAGACAGCATTTTGAAGGGTGTTCAAAGAAGTTCCCTGCTACGGCGAAGAAGAAATAGAGTTTTCGAGTGGCACTGAAAAATCCTCGACGCAAATTTCTCGCGAACTAGAAGCGTTCGAAACAACTGGAGCACCTATCAGAAAGCGCAAATCTTCTACTTTACAACGCTTTCCTCCGATTTTCAAAGCATTGCCAATGAAGACAGCTACTGTCTTCCAAAGAGTGGGAACTCGCATGTAAATTTCAATTTCCTCGACAATTCCTCGACGTCTCCCACTCTCGAGAATAGGCGTGCTTAGAAAAACGCTCAGCACAATTTAGAAACTAGAAGTCTTGTGCATTCAAAAGCTGCCTTCACTTTCTGAAATGGTTATCAATGAAGAAAGTTATAGTCCTTTAAATAGGGGGTACATTTGACGATTTTTCCAACTAGCGCGCTCTAGGCACAGCGCGCGACGCGATCGCGGGTAGTTAGCGCCGCTATACTGGAGCGCGAGACTGTTAAACAGTATTTATTCACCACCCTCTGTCCATTTGTACTCCCCGTTCTTCTCTAATAGAAGTCTATTCCCTGTTCCTTTTTTGGTCTTTAGGTTCCGTTCTTCAAAAAGCTCTAACCAGTGGTTAGGCTCAAGATTTCAACCGCGGAGCATTCGCGTGGCGGCGGGGCTGCCTCCCTCTTGCGCGTCTGAAAATTTTTATTATGAAACCGGATGTGCAGAGGGAAAAAGGGGTCGTATCGGATCCTCTGATGAGGGGGGAGGGGATCGTGAAGAGGCGGCCATTTCCTCGACATCGATTTTCGCCCTGGTGACGACAAAACAAAGGAAAGGGTCGGAGCGGAAAGGGTAGAAGCAAAACGTTACCATTTTCCTGCCTACTGATTCTCCTGCCGAAGAAGTTCCACGATAGATGATGTCATCTGTGTGAATGTGCTGCACTGCCTTCTACACGCTATTGCCACTGACGGCACATTTCCTCACCATCAACCAAATATAAGCCGAGCAGGCCACGGATCTCAGTTAGACTGTGAGTGAGAGAATGACGGCTGAGACTCCTAAAAATGTCAGGAAGGCATCATACGAGCTGCGGCTTGTGGATTTATTAGAACACTGCACCAGTCCACATCACCGTGAGTATTGCTGGATGGTCATTCGAAGGAACTATGGGAAACCAATAGGAACATGATGATGTCAGATCGGGTTTAGAGCTGATTCGGGCTCAGAGCATGTGAGAGACAAACTCCATATTTTCAAACCTTAGCGACTTTATCGAATGTCTCAGTACTCTGCCCTGTCACACCAAAAGCGCTTTGACAAATAGCGCTAACTTTGTTCAGATTCCTTTTCAATGGCGCCGGATAAAGCATCGAGATTGTCAGTCACGGGGTGGTTGGAGTGTGGATCATTTTAAATAAAAGGAGGGAACCCTGAGTAGAGGTAACCACCGGAGCACCGTGGATTGAGAGAGCGTGCCCTCAACTATCTTCTGGTTAATCCTCCATATAGCTTGGCGCGTGGAAGATCCTAATCTGAAGTCATGAAGAAAGAGGCTCAGAAGTAGGTTTCAAAAAAATTGGAATCTAGCTAAAGAAAGTAACAAGCAAACGAGGTCGCTAGCCTGTCGGATAGGCGAGCTTGTGTGCTAGGTTGCAGGACATCTTGAAAGCTTCCCCTATATCTTATCAGATTTTTTAACAACAATACTATGAAAAAGTTTCTATAAAAGTTTTGAATATATCATAATTTCTTAAATTATTTTTCTCGCCTACTATCAGCTGGTTCCAAAATTGTCTAGGAGGATGAAAACACTGACTCGTTCACCGACTACTCCCCGCAAATTATTGTATAGGCCAAATCGCATTCAAACGCCACTTCGAATGTATCGTGGAAGTAGGATCCCAAAAAGGATTTCGTATTCTAATGAGCATATTACGCTCTCCTCTTATCATTTTACATTCGCCAGCTCCCAAAATTTCTATTACACAAAATTATCGCCGAGGTAGATATTAATCTCGACATCTCCCAAGCTTCCACGAAGAGCAGCCATAAGCAGTAGGGGAAAATCGCCTTCATTCTGGGAGCCCCTCTTGTCCTCTCGCATGTCTGAAAGGCCTGCCCCGGCAAGACCCTTCAACTTATTTGCATTGGGTGCAATATATAATCTACTTCATCTGCGATATGCGTCTCAAAGCTAATGAATTTTATACGGATTTGCTGTTTGCCGTTAGACGTACCCGGGACTACGTTCTAAACTATATTTTAAAGGATTACCACTGCCCGTGCACTACATTATAGAAAAAATCAAGCAAGATAGTTTTGTAATGGATTCGTGCCAATACGTCATCAATTGATGCTGATTTGGATAAGCTACCAGGGCCCGCGCTTCGAGCTGAAGTGCCTTCTGAAAACCTCAGGTCTCTATTGCGTACTAATCCAATTGCTGATGCTGCGCTTAAGCAATTTATATCCTCCTTCTAGCAGATTATTCTGATATCCCGTTGAGAATCATAGAGTTAAATTCAAATCTTTCAGAACATTTACAATTAAGCGGCCTAGCAAAATTTCTAATCATTCAAAACAGTACGACTGAGAAATCTTCATTGAAAGCACATCAAAACCACACATTCTGAGTAAAAGAATTTCCAGCCGCGACCACTTTTGAGCACAAACAAACATAAACACTATTGCAAACTATTTGTGAAACGAGAATGCCCTAACTCCGATACTGCTTCTTATGTTAAGGACAACGATTAAAGGCGGCATGGCAGCAAAGGGAAATGAAGCAACCCCTAAAGCCAGTGACCGATCCGGAAAAGTGAGGCCATGAGGTCCTTCGGATCGGCCCTAAGCAGTATGCGTCACATATCATCTACTCGTTCTATCATAGCATCCCTCCATGGCAGAATACACGTATTTTCACTCTTGCATCGCGATATAGTCCTATGCTCTACCATTCAGTACTTGAACACAACATTAGAGATCTTATAGGATTTCGTTCTCTAGGCGAACCGATCATTCCTTTTTAATCTTACGTAAAACGACTAAGACAATACTGGGAACACCACATGGCCATATGGAAGCCTCCATTATAGACATGTGGAACCCTTTCGAATGTCCAATGTGTATGTGCAACGTCGCCAAATCATTACAAGAACTCCAACAATGTTGCCATGACGTGCTCGGTTCAGATCCCGAATAATAGATTTTAGTGGCGTGAATTTGGTCCAGCAACAAACGAGATAGTAGTTTGTGTCTTCGGCGGTAATATTCCGATAAATCGAAGATATGCGATTCTGATGCTCCTGAACGCAGTTATCGTAGAGAAGACGATTCTTGGAAAAGCGCTGTGTAGTTACAAGAACACACATGCGGATCGATGATTCAAAATGTGCAAAACTAATAGTAAAATCATTGTATTCTCCAAATCCACTTTTGCCATCCGACGTTCTTTAGAACTTGTGAAATTGGTAGGAGGTGATGCAACGAAAAGTGACTCCATTTACTTCATCCGCAAAGTCAAGGGTCGAATTCTTGGCCAAAGTATGCCAGACAAACAGAGCCTCACACTAAAGTCGATTAGTTAGTACGAAAAAAATTTAAGTGGAATTGGGATGCCGACGCAACACCGAATGGTAGTATAATGGCTGGCACACACGATTGATCAACGCCAAATGTTATACCCTTTCTTCTCCTCACATGTCATTGAACGTTCAAAATTTTTTTAATCAAAAATCAGTTGTTTTACGGAGTTGGAATGTTTGGACACGAAAAATGCCATATAAACCAAACAAACTAGTCTAGCCCGCATGAAAGTGTGGTCCAGTGGCTCGATGACGGTCCACATTTTCAAGCAAGCTAGACTAGTTTGTTGTCAGTGCGTTAAAGCAACAGTCCAAGCAGGGTTTCAACCATTCGATCGGGGTGGAAACATGCACTAGCCCTAGTCAAGTACATAGGAAATGTCACTGATTTGAAAACTTACCTTTGAAAGGCGTTGGAAGGGGCCGTCGAAGTGGGCGGATCCACCGAGCCTCGGTACGGCCGCCCACTTCTGTCGTGAAGAGTGCGTGATTGGCTGCGCAGACATTTGCGGTCGTTTCGGGACCACCGGGACTATTTGAGGTCGATCCTTCAAAGCAATCGATGTGGTGATGCCGACTACGCTGGATTTCTACGTTTTCCTTCTACCTTCTACCTTCAAAACATGAAACGATTTCATTATTGCGCCCAATTGCAATTGCTGGCAAGTAGCCAGCTATTGCTAGCTACTTGCCAGCAATTGCAATTGGGGCGCATTTACTGCGGGCATGTTCAGACAACTCGTCCAACAGCGTCTTCCTCCATTGCTAAGTGGCAGAGGGGGAGTCCCTGTCTAAGTCCCTGTTCGACGTCTTTTTTACTTTTTCTTTCATTATTGGTCAACTTTCACCTACAACTTCATTATCGGTGGTTTTTGCCCGCGAATTCGTTCTTGGATTGTTGCTTTAAGCAACGATGCATGTCTCTCCTTTGATAAGAGGCAAAGTTTCCAGCTATTGAAAATTAAAGGGAAACCTACGCACTTTGAAAAGACAAAGTACATTAACGGATTCAAGCCGCAGTACACAATCCAGTAGACATTGATCGAGACTACTGTCCACACGGTGTCCGGAAGCACAAGATAATAGAAGTGCCATAATGATATCAAACTTGTCAGAATGAGAAACAGTATAGAAGCTTGCAACAGCAGTTGTCGCTCATTTCGACGCATGGTTTTCACCCCTCTCGTTTTCTAAATTTGAAAGTAAATGTTGCATATATTATAATGGACAGAAAAAATAACGAGAAAGCTTTCGGAAAAATGGAGCCATGAGTTCCTCCAGGAGCATCAACCCAGAAAAAGGATAAAAGGGGCGCTAGAGCCTTGCAATCAGTTTCAGCAGCTTCAGTTTTCTCTGCCCGCAACAGACTCTGACCGAACTCGCCAGAAAAGCCTTGCTTTGGCACGTGTTGTTTTGTCATTCTCTTGAGCACATGCTATTGGTTCTCTGTTCGCTGCTGGCCCTAACACAAGTGCAAATATGATCCCCTCGTGTAGGATTTCTCGACGAATGCCCGATCTTGGGCTGGATCATCTACTGTGCAAAGCAGCAATGGGTCCTGCTACTGCGCCATACATTCTGAATCTACCAAAATTACCTTGTAGAGCGATATTACAATCGCTATGTAGATAATAAATGTTAGCATTATACAAGCGAAAGAAATCACAAATTCACAATCGGATAATAAGGTGCTCCCGTAGTCTTCACCATATGACCATGAGAAACTAAAAAATAACTTGATTACAAATTTTTTTTGCTGGACAAAAAATTAAAGTGAAGTGGAATAAAGTAAGTTCACTTCATATCGATCTTTTTTCCCACAGATATGGAAGTGAAAAAAGCGCGGCTGCAAGGGGCGGGTTGACCGAGGTGAACCGTCTTCTTTTTTTGTGAATTTGTTTTGTTACGTAACCTTGAATTGTCTTGAATCTCAGTCATGCCAAGGGTTTGGGAGACGAAATTTCAATTTATGATCGACTCAACTCGGGTTGACGGCATTTTCAGGAACGATCTGCGTATCGAAATGCATGTGGCCATCCTGGAGTCGAACATTCGGGGATCAGCTTAAATCTTCCATGAAACCTTCACGATTCATTGCCTTATGGTCGATAACCTATTGACATTTCGGCAAAAGATTTCGTTCTAATTTTAGCGAACTATTTTTCAATGGAAATTTTTCCGCCTGTATCAAAATTATGTGGACACCCCGAAGCAGATCAAGTTTTTGCACCGATTTCCTAATCAATTTTTACATTTTCATCAGCAGATCAGTAGGTGGTCTTTCGGCTTTCCCTTGAATTGAGTGAAGCCATTTTCAACGCTAACACTCTTCTACTGCTAGGGGCTCAGGAAGCCAGAGGGACGTAACGCGCTAACAGCGCAGCGAAGCGCAGTGGGGAAGACCATGCTAGATCGGAAGGGGTATATTCTTCAATGCGATTTGCATTCTAAAACCATTGGTTGACAACGTATGAATGCCTTTTCGAACGGCAAACTTCTTCAAACAGTTAGCCGGCTACTAGCAGTGACTTGCCCGTACTATTAGGTCTTTCAAAAAGTTCTGTCTTTTTCTGATACTACACTTTTGGATGTTTCATTTTCCTTGGAATTCAAAAAAAACTGCCATTGATCTAGATATCTTTTGGGACCTTTCTAGCTCTATCCAACGCTTTGCTCAATTTTGTTCTGAAACATTTCTTACAATTTTTCAAAGCTTTGAATGCGGTATACTCGATGAGCAAGTTGGCATGACTTTCTTTTTCTAGCTTTAAATAGACCTGAAAGTAGCGGGAACAGTTGAGCTAATGATGCACTTGGCCTAGATTTGCAATAAATGTGCTCAGAAGCAGTAGTTCAAAAAGTTATTGTAACGAAAGAGAGCCTTGAGTATGATGAGAGTGGTGGTCGGATATCGGACGTTGCCACCGATTAGCCAAAAGTTCTGATTGAAGCACTCGTGCGTAAGACCATAGAGGAGGTTCTGCCCAACGTGGACGTTTAGAGCCAACTTATACGGAATCAGCTGGAATGTGCAAAAAAAAATTGATAGAGGCGTGCCGCGACAAATGACCATTTTGAGGTGTCGCTCATCTTCAAACTGGTGATTTGTCGCGGCACGCCGGTTGTCGGTTTCTAGCTTGTTTCACGTGATGAAAGTGACTCCTTTTCTGTTGATATGCAACGACAACAAAAAAGGGATTCCTTTCTACAGTGTACGAAGCTTTGGTGAATAGATCGACAACGATCTAGTTTTACAAACTTGCAACTTGTCAGTACATTGCTCGATGTATGCGGATGATGTCAAACTGTTTTCTGTTGGGGAACCGCACACACTCCAGCTTGCGCTTGAAGCACTGTGGCAATGGTCTAATACTTGGGGCTTAGAAATATCCTCCGAAAAAACCTATGTTATGAAAATAGGAGCCAGCCCTGGGAGCATGGAGTTCCTACTCAATGGTCTTCCGATCAAAGAACCCACATTTGTGAAGGATCTTGGGATCAGATACGATAAAAACTTGTCTCTTGAGGAATACATTGTCATGTTGAATAGAGCCAAGTCGCGGTCTAATTTTATAATTCGAGCCTTCTCAACTAGACATATAAAGGTACTGTTCACCCTTTTTATTGCCTACGTCAGACCTCTTTTAGAATACTGCACGCCTATTTGGTCCCCATCAAACTCGATCCCTAGTGGGCCAAATTGAACAGGTTCAATTAAAGTTTACGGAGAAAATATTCGCACGAGCAGGCTTATTTCATGTACCATATGAAGATCGTCTCAAATATTTGTCCACAACCACACTCGAAATGAGGAGAAAGATTATGGACTACGATGTTATGTACAAGCTTTTTATGAGAGAAATCGATATTGAACCCGATATTCTTTTTAGAAGGTCTGGAACTATAGGCGTTACCCGAGGGCACCGCTTTAGAATGCTGAGAGAAAAGACTCACACAAGCGCGTATAGAAACAGCTTCTCGCAAAGGGTCATATCGTTTTGGAACACCTTGCCAGCCGAGGTAGTGAATTCAATGTCGTCGAAATCTTTCAAAGAAAGAGTCAAAAAAATCCTAAAAAGTCAAGGCTGGTTTTAGAGTTACTAATTAGGGCTGTAGCAATCAGTCAACTCAAGTACGGTTGCAGTAAATGTTGTGTCAGTTGTAAGCGGCCGTCCTTGAGGGTTAATCCTATTTCGTGTTCATTTATAACTGCTTGGTTTTTTTTATCTCTCTCGTTTACTGACATAAGCGTTGTTCCTTCCATTTGTTTAGTGTTACTAACCATACATAGTTGCGTCTAGACCCTAGTTCAAAGCATGGACCATGGTGGTGTTGACGGACCTACTAAGTTGGTATCCGGAGACGCTCTGTTGCTCGCGGCTTGCAGTGCTGGCGGCCCACTGCTCTTCACCACCATGTGCAGCCACTTTCCCCCGCTACACTCTTTGCTGATTTGTAATTGTAACTTCCTTCACTTTACATGCTGTTTTGCTGTTTTATTGGTAATTTTGATGTCATTGGCCTTATTCTGTTACTTTTATGACCAATAATAAATCATGAATCATGAATCATGAATCATGAATCAAAACATGAACTACATATGCTGAAGGAGGGTTATGGCAACTGAGGTCAGCGGCTGGCCATGTTCTTCCGTATCAGTGGAACTGTTACAGTGGAAAGCAGTCTTAACATTACGTCAAAATTCACCAAAAACTCTAAGACATGGGTCCAGCATTCCTCATTATAAAGGAACGGACACATCCCTGAAAGGTGTCTTGGACGCACATCGCACCGCCAACCCGCACAAGTTGTACCAGCTATGCTACGAAGTGATGCTGCGAACATCTTACTCGGAATAATCCAGCTCTATCAATAGTCACTTCTCCGAGGATCCCGTAAGCTTCCCTGACACGTTCGCGACCGCCGCTGAGCGGGTACTGCTCCAACATTTTTCG
>MU869796.1:14753-37381 GCA_036418205.1 Ostertagia ostertagi | reverse complement strand
GTTAACGGGCTAATGCTGCCTATACCGCCTAGCGCTCGGCTTCATTATTACATAGCAACAACTCTAATAAACCTGTAGATGATAGAGTGAGGTCATAGAGGAATTTTATAAAACCTTCTTCACATCTTTGTTGACCTCGCCTTTTCCCAGTTATTATGGACTATTCATGAAGACAGAGTCTCGTTACTATCGCAGTTTTAGGGTCGAGTTGATGACCTTGTGGGGATGGTTGTACTGCCTCAATGAGTGGGTCAATTGTCGAAGTCAAAAGCCACAAGTTTGGTCCGCTTACGATAAAGAGCCCAATATTCGGTAAAAATCCATTTTTGTTTTCAACTATTTTAAATCCCGTAAAAAGGTAGAACGACTGTCTTACTCCACTGTCTCCTCCCCTAAATCAACGGAATTAGTGGCATCTTCTGGTAGAACTGACGTTATGACATATGCACCCTCTTGTGGTATGCTTTACTTTCATCAACATTAGGGAAAAGCTGGCAAAGGTATCTGCTTGGAAGCCGTCGCTTCCTGACTCAGCCATGGATAATTGCAGTACTGTTGTAATATTGGAGTACTGAAGGGGTAAAATCTTTTTTAGATAGACTTCAGAATACATATGTAAGCTTCTCCACACTCTTGAACGGATCTAACGGCACATTACACACCGAAGAACGCGTGGGCGGAGTTGATTGGAACACCGCACCCTTCTCATTGATGCACCCTTTCTTTTAACATGAAATGATGAGGGACTTCACCAGGATGATCAGTGTGAAGTGTACGCAGCCGTTTAACTTGGTTAGGTTGTCCCTGGCAAACCGCTTAGAGGTACATTTATTGACACACCGACAGAGCAGTTGAGAACATTGAAAATAATAGCAAAATTTCAGGCAATGGATGAAATCGCCGTTCTTCTCTGCAAGAATGGTGCTCAACAACTGCCCGTTCGCATTTTTCCGGATAGGCGTGAGCATTTCACTCCCCAATTTTTATCTGTTCTCTTCCCCCCCCTCCATTCGGATCATAACAAAGATTTTTTCAGTTCTACCTTCGGTCGTTGGGTCGTGACGATACGCCTGATTATTTCTACCTTGCCTCGTTACTCCATGAAGCGAGTCGTACAGTGAAACGGAAGCAGAAACCAGAGCCAGTGAATTTTGATAAGATCATCGCTGAAAATAATCTACTCGAGAGGAACTTCTTTTAGAAGGCTTTTTACATGAACAACACTAGGTTTACTCAACTCCGATAAATCGAAGTTGTCTGAATGTGTTCCTAACAGTTCACTAGCTCTAGCCAGAAGTAAAAAACACGAGATTGAAATTACGGAAGGCTAAAGGATCTACAATTGAGCCACATAACTCAAATGTAGACTGGGCGAGCTCTTATCGCCGTACTTGCTCATCGACAGAACATCACCAGTGTGTGTCGCGGCAATGTGTTTCATATGGTACTATGAAACGCCACAGAAGGGGGGTAGCAGTCGACGAGGAGTTGTGTTCCGTGAGCGCCAAAAGGGATCGTGGCATGGTTATCAAACACGTTGATGGCGTAGAGCAGGGGCCAAGCTGAATCCGGATCTCTATACTTCGTCCAGTGGTCTCCACTGGTCTCTCATACATATTCACTTTGTTAAAACCATCGTCTTTCCTGGAATCACGAGAAAGTTTCTGTCAATGTCCCTCCCAACCTTTGCTTTTCATCCTCACTCTTCAGCTCCCCGCTATGACTGGATGCCTCCCCCTTTCAACATCAGCAGGCTAAGTACGACCTCAATTTCGGTTTACCTTGGATGGACTTAACTCTGGATTGGAGCGCCCGCATGAAAAAGGGTTTGAGGTTGAAAATCGTGATGAGGTTTGGATCCGAACTGGTCGTTATATTTTCATTTGAGTATGACCAGATCTCATCTCCGATCAGGAGTTCCCAGAATGCTGAAAGGTTTGTGAGAGTAGAGACTGTGTAGTCTACTGGGACACACTACTAACACTTGGTTGCTTACTGGACCCCCCCCCCTACAAAGACCTAAGCCTTCAGCACCTAAGGGGCCGAATCCAGCCTTAGAAAGCAAAAAGAATCGACCAGATCTCGGTCAGTCAGGCAGAAGGGTCTAAATCTCTGTCTAATCGTAAGTGTAGGCATTTGAATTTCTCTATAGATTTGAACGAAAGACGACCTCATACCGCATTTTAGAGCAGTTGCTCAGCACTTGGCACCAACTCGTCCATTAATAGGTGAACATAAGGAATAGGTTTAATTTAATGAATTTAGGCACAAAACACAACAACACAACCGGTATGCATAGCGCCAAGCCATTCTGAACAATCCGCGACATCAATGGAGAGTACAATTGGCCGAGAGCATTTGGCTTGCCGTGATTCGCCACCACATGAGCGCGACTCAAATTTGGCAGTTGGCCAAAGCTGCTTCACTCTCAACTCCAGCTCCGAGAGCAGCTGGTCTGAATGGGCCACTGGGAACGCCGAACGAATGGTTTTGCATTCCGCATCGGTCAACAGCTTTGTAACAGCGTTGTAGTCGAAGGGGTCCTCGAGGGGAACTGAGGTGTCGAACTTCACTCGGTCGTCTCGACGCTCGGCTGGGAACTAAAATGGTAAATAGTTCGTTCTGCGAGACCAAGAGCGACATAGTACTGCTGTACAGTTAGGACTCACTTCGTTATTGATGAATTTGAATTTGTCATCGATAAACGTCAGATAGCGAGCTTCCAGGGTGCGCTTTGTATAGATATCGATCGTTTTCTGAAAGCAACATGCAAGTTAAACTTGTGTTAACATTTAATTACATTATTACATTATACATACGTCTACGTAAAACGACCACAACATGACGCGCGCGGTTGCGGTGCGGTCTAGAAAGTACAAAACGACAACGACAAACTTATATTTGATCAATGAATATTAATTACCTGGTCTGGAACAAAGAGCTCCGGCTTTTCATACTGCTTCAGATAAAAGTATTTGTTTCGTCGCATCAAAGGATTATCGTCAAACAGGAGATAATTCGACACAGCTTGAGCCGCATCTCTGCCTCGCATTACTGTAATATGAATTACTGTGGCTTAATTCTGTAGGAGAAGTGACGCAACACTCCCCTTTTTTTCTTATTCTATACAATGACCCAGAGAGAGGGGGGGGGCAGCCGATGCAAAATTCTGCGTTTTTATCCTTCCAGGCAACCGTGACACCAGTTGACAGCAAAGGTAAGATACCGTAGCGTTCGTAGTGGCTTTAATCCACGCACGCGTACCCTGGTTGCAAACCATGACCCTGCTCTCTGGATTTCTTAGGACTTGAAATTGGCTCAATAATTGGTGGGGTTAAAGGTACAGGCTCTAATCGGCGTGTCCTAACTTTCCTCACAATCCGTGAGCTGATTTCACAACACTTCACAAATCCGAAAACGATAAAATTTGGTTCTTTGTTTCCCTAAATTTTTAAATTCAAAAAAAGTTAAACCTGCAACCTATGGTATCCTGCGGCAATCCAGAGTGTTTGCATCAAATGTTATAGTATTGATTAAGGCAACTCAAGGAAAGCGCAGCGCAAAAATGGGAGGGTTTTATGGAGTAATAGCGTTTCTATAAAGCCTGCTACCGGTCACCAAAATGACGTGCTAAGCCACACCAGGGCCGCGTTCATAGTTCGCGACTCGGGAGATTAGGATAGTAGGCGACAGGATATTAGGATAGTAGTAGAGTAGGAGATTGCGCTGACAAGATTGGATACGTATCGATTGAAATCGCTGGAGAGTAGTAGATTGGGCGACTTCAAGCGAATAGATCAATACATATCTAATCTTGTCAGCGCACTATCCTAATCTACTACTATCCTAATCTCCTACTCTACTACTATCGAAACTCCGTCAACACATTTATGTTTTATGTTTTCAATTGTCGGTACTGCCTACTCTTCGCAGATCGGCGAACTAAGTAGTGAATGCGCCTTGTTGTTGACTAAAGGGGCGGGGGGCCCGCCCCCCCCCGCTTGTCCCCCAACGGGGGAAACTTGAACGTTCAATGGAAAACTTGATGGCAAGTTCGCGTGGCATTACATCGAACCTCATTTAACATAGAAAAGTTGAATATCCTCAGTGGATGTATAAAATTGGCAGTAGATGAGGAGCCTATTTGCTTCGCGCCGCAGATTTTCCACGGCAGGAAATTGTCGGCAGAATATGAGCGTCAATAACGCCAGGGCCGGGAACGAATGCTATTTTCAAGAGCACCGCTGTCAACAGCCAGTACAAGAGAGATCTCAGTGGAAAAAAACTTCCCTATTCAGGCAAGTGCGATAGTATAGTGCATATACCACCAGCGGTTTTTTCTTCAAGGAAAGTAAGTGCGGGCTTGGGTGAGTTCACGGTTCTTGATGGAAGAATTGGGATAGAGCGAAATAGGGCTGTCCGACGAGATCAGGATCCCCAAGGCAAGTCAATGGATTCACGGCACATGGTATTGAAATCTCGACGATAATTTTACAAGTCAACGCACGCGGCGTTTGCTACCCTTAGCTGCGTCCGACTGGTGGGCGGGCAAGAGCTCTGAACGTTTGGAAAAACTCTTCCTAGCGCCCTATCACGCCGTGATGAAGCCCCACTGATTTGCGAGCGCCAGCTCTCTCTCAGAGGTTCCATCATGCACCTTCCCCCCTCATTCTCGTGGGACTTATAGCCACCGTCTCCTTCGAGAGTTCACTATCCCATTGGGTTTGGTTGAAAATCAAATGAGTGTTTTCATTCGGGACTTTTTTAGGTGAACTTATATCGGGTAGAAAACCCACGTTTGAAGTAGCAGTAATGTAGATATTCGTAATGTGCTGCTGGCAACTCTCCAACATTGAAACCATTGATCAGTGCTAATCGATAAAGACAATTGTGTTGGCATCGAATCACGGACGCTTGCATGCCTGAAATGATCTGATTGTCTTGATTATTGATTGGTGCGTGATTTCTGGGACAAGGCATGTAGCTGAAGTCAAACTCACTTGTCACGAGTACGTCTATTTCGGGATTTCCTACAATAGAACTCCAATCGATTTTGTCTTCACAAAGAAGTCTACATCTGTAAAAACATATCATATATTTATGGTATTGCACTGATCTCAAGGAACGACGATGTATTGGGCTGCGCCATGCACCCGCAACGATCTATAGGAGCGATCCGGCACACAGCTCAGAACTCTGTATTTTAATTTTGTACTGATCGAGTGGTCCGAAGCTCTTGATAATTTATATTTATTAGTTAGCTTTCGGGCATAATAGCTATCTTAAACCTTAAAAATACAGCAATTGCAACACGCTACCATATTCAAAAAACTTCTACTAACGATAGCCTACCACGAAAAGGAGAGTGGTGGGGACCATTGCGGGGTCTGGTGAAATATGCCTATTATAATAAAAGCTTACTTGGTGTGTCCGTGTCGGTTTGTATGTGTGTCTGTGTGTCTGTCCGTTCGCAAAATGAGTGAGTGATAAGGCAGCTAATGGGTTTGGGGTGTTTGAGGGGGGTAGGCGGAAAACCAATCCCCAACAGGCCTAGGGTGCAATGAGGTTTTGATAGGTGATTTTAGGACGTGAAGAGTACGCAGGGAAAGAAGGTCCGGCGGTTTGAGGGGACCAACCTGGTGAAAAATGAAGCACCAACCCTGAGGCAAAGGACTTAGGCTGATTACGAAAGAAGCCTCAGAAGGTCACGTAGCTCCTCTTTCGCGTTGATTTCTGGCTTTATACGATGTATTTCCCGCGCCTCCATGATTTTCCTTTCCAGCGGCCGCACCAAATGTCTGTGAAGAACGCTCACGTCGAAAAGATTTATATATATCATATTTTTTGTTTCGTATAACTTCGTATAATGTATTGTGATTTTTTCAATTTTTTCAGAACCACTGAAAATGGTGATGGCCCAGGAACCCAATAAAGAAGAATGTCTACTGTCCCCCCTGCCCGCATTCACCTTGAACGCTCCCCCCCCGCGAATTTCCGAGCATAGTCCACTGAATCTTACCTCGAATCTTCTTCCGCAGTTTTCTCCAATGACATCTCAAGATCGTCAACGCATCGATTCCAATCCTCATTGTTGTAAGCTTCTACACCAGACATGAAGTACTTCTGCAAAAACCTTGAATGATGGCGACTCTCCACTCTTTCATCCCACCTTCCGACCCATACCAAAACCCCACGCCGCACCTCGCCCGCCTTTGCTCGCTTTTATCCATTTTTCAGCTCCATGTATCAGGAGGATGATTTAGCTTGATAGAAGAGTTTTTTCGTCCCGCGCTATTGTCATTGGCATTTCCCCTGCACCTAGCCCCTATCTCCCCCTCCATCCGCGCCACATCTCCTCACCCATTCACTGCTTCCCTCCCGTAGCGCCCTCTCGCGCAGCGGGCACAACTGTGAGTAAGTTATTAGCGAAATTATCCTCTCTTGTCGCTCCTTTCGAGTTCAAAGTGGCGAATTCGAAAGGAGCTTTTTCAGCTTCTGAATCAAGAACTTTGGGGGGGGGGGTGGGGGAGCGCTCAAGAATGATGCAACCAACTTACCTTTGCCCTCCGCGCCCGCAACTCGCCCTTGCACCCGCATCTAGCCTCCTCGACATCTTGCGCAACTCTCCCGTTCACTCGCCCCAACCCCCACCGCCACAAACACTCCTGTCGTCCCACACTACCCCCCCCGTTACCCCCAGCTCGCTGTACCCCCCACCGGTTTTTGCCAAGTACGGAAGAGCGAGAAGTGTGGGTTCGCGACTGCGCTGCGCGAAGAGTGTTTGCCTATCACAACATGCATTCTTGGCAACTATCTTGGTGCCTAACCTCATATGTCGCGAAAGAGATCGACAGCATAATCGTCGTTTGTAATCCGCTTGCTGGCATGTAAATCGAGCCCGGTCTAAGTGCTCTCGCTCGAGGGTTCTGCACGGCAGAAAAGTGTACCGCTGCAACGCTTGCCTCAATTCGACATTGCTGTATCAGTTCAGATTTCAGACAAATTATACAGCAAAATACCAATTTCTCGGGGTGATCAAACCCTTTAACCCCATTCGCGACCGCGCCGGTTTGCGCATTAGCAGGAGAGTCAGGAGATTTTTCTTCAATAAAATTTGAGTGGATGGAGATTCCCCGTGCCCAAGTCTGGCATAGATGAATGAGGGTATGAAGATTCTTTTCAGGAAAGAAAACTTTCCAAATTCCATTTGAAACACGGCAGCCACCGGTGGATACCATTTGTACAAAGTGAAGATCTTGTCAGCCACCGGTGGATACCATTGTCACGAATGGGTTAAGGCAGACCCCACGATTGAACTGGTGTATCATAGCGCTTGGAAGGATATGAGAAGTGTGACGCCAGCATAGAAAAACGGGAAGAAATTGTCGATAGGCCGAAAGAAACCCTCTCTCCAGTAGCACAACAGTGAATAGCACCGGTTTGTGGCGGGGCCAGATGTTGAGCGAGTCAGTGCTACATCCTGGGTCTAGCACTTGGCCTTGGTCAAAGCTTCCGAAAATTGTGTTGCACTTTATCTCGAGGAAAAATTCAATTTCGACCAGAAATCCCGGACATTGCCTTTGAATGCCAAGTAGTCTACCCTCCTTTATCACGTAGTACGCCATGCAGTGAGGGAGTCCCCAGCCGATACGGTCTTCCTTAAAACCGCGGTCTCTATTCCTTAAAACCGCGCCTCAGGGGATCAACAGAGAGGTATTTGTTAGTGCTGTCCTCTTCCCCGGATTCCCCCCCCCCCCACCCATAGTGTCAGTCCACACATCGATGCACCCCTAACTGCACCAGCGCCCGCCAGTGCTCACTTAGTTGTTTAGTTGTATTGCCTTCTCCACGTGAGAACAGCAAATTGCCAACATTAGACACGCAGCTGTCATCAATGACGAAAACAAATCAATGAAATCGGCAACACCTACCTTCCAGTAACAGATATGAATGTACTGATACGGTTTCCTTTCAACAAAGTCGTAATAGGTGTTCATTTTCTCGAGCGGAGGCCTTTCTTCTGAAATAATTGCATCTATAGGGTTTTCTTTTTTTATGATGGAAAGATGTGAAGAAAATTGGAAATGAACGTTTGCTTGGATGAACTCTCCCCATGCGCCCCGCTACCCCTCTCTCCCAATCCCCCATCCTACCCCGTCCCCCTCCTCCCCACCTACCGTTTCCCGACTCACCCTGTCATCATTTCCTGCTCTTGTAGATGTATTCTGTATGTCACAGTATATTCTCCAAACCTAGCCGATATTCCTGGCTCAAAGGACTGGGTTGAAAATACTACAGATCAGGATGAGGTAATGGGTAGGTTTACGGAATCTGGGGTGGACAAGTAACTGGGTGACTAGCCCTTGAAAAATCTGAACCCTAGGTGGAAACCAAACAGAGTCGCACTGGTATCAGGGCGCTGGGGTTTGTGGAAGTCCAGGCCCGGCGCAGTGTTTATTCAAATACGCTAACATCTGGTACATATGCTGCGCTCAGTACTTACCCAGAGCTCGTAGGGAAATGGGTGCCTTCAGGGTGGGTGTGACATTACATTCGACATCTTCGATACTTGTCTGTTGTGTGAATTTTAAATTTGTGCAAGGTAGAACGGGAAGTCTGCTGACACCAGAGCTCGGCGATGGGTGAGGGACGCGGAGGGAGGAGGAAAGGACTGTTCCAGGGAATGATAGCAGCTTAACGAAAGGGTTTGCGGCGATGTGCGCGCACGCGATTTCGCGCCGGCGATGCCGTGCGACAATTTAGCGCGTTAGCAAGGCGAATGTAATGCGAATGCATCCAAGAGCTAGCAGATGGGGAGAATTTCGTCCTCGAGCAACCGTTAGATCGTTTAAAAACATGTTTGACTGCTCGTGTATGCAATTGAACTCCAATAGATATTTCTTACCGGTAAGCCGTTCTCGTTTACATCGCAGCAGACAAAGGGCTCGCTCCGATTGTGCATGTTTTTGGGACAATGATCGCTGTCTGGCATCTCCACCTGATCAGCACATTTCTTCCGACACCACACCAACTCATCCTCGAAATACCTTCAAATGTCAAGGTACATGTCAGAAAAACTATAGCGGAGAATCCGTGTGATCAAACATAGAGTTCATACCAATTTTATGAGGATACGCCATGCACTCAACTTACTTCGAAACTATGAAGACAGTTGGAAATATATTAGAGTTGTAACAAAATTCTCGGTTTGCTGATAGTTCCCTCTGCAATGAGACCTGGCCGGGAATAGGTCCCGCCAACTTGGAGTCATAGCCTCCGGTAATGACACAGTCCTTGCATGCTAAGGAATAAAGGGGTTGCGTCCACGAACGCAGAGTTTCCGTCCCCAGCCGAGCTTCCTGCACTCGGCCCTGGTTTGTTCTTCTTTATCGCATTACTGAGAAAGTGATTCCCAAACTTGGTCGACCTCATTTTATCCAGCCCGCTCATTAAATGGGATCAGCGATGTTGGTATGGTTTAGATGTATTTACTCCCAGGCAAAATCTGCCTGTTGACATCTTAACTGGACCACGATTAAAGAGTGAGGACTATGTTGCTCATAGGGATTTGGATTCTTGCGGTACCTGTTGGGTAGGGTCAGATGCATTGCGAATTAAGTCTAGATGAAATTCTAGGAACATTTTTACACAGACACTGAGGCAGACTCGAGATCGAGTGTTCTTGCTGGAACCCAGCCCAGGTCACAGCTAACACTTTTTTGGGCTGGATCGATTAGGAGATCCTAAAAAGCATATACAGAGCACATGTAAAGGCAAGGTGACAAGATGTAAGAAACGCTAAAGCCCACATGGGTTATGATTGCTTTCTCAAGCACAAGCCGTTGCCCTCCGTAGCAGAGCTGGAGCTTGACCAAATGTAGAGCCAAAAAATTATTGAATGTAGCAGCTCGCGCAGAGCTCCCAAAAATAATTTATATTAATTATAAATTTGAAATTAAGAATGATGGGGATTAGTTAGAGCAATGTACAGTCGATATCCGAAAGTTGGGGTGGGTGTGTCACCGGAAGTGACGTGCACTTGATAGAAGTGCGTGGATAAGCTGTTGCCAGCATGCTTTGCTGATAGCCAGCGATGTATGTTGGAAGCAGCTTATCCACATAGTTTCTATCAAGTGCACGTCACTTCCGGTGACACACCCCAACTTCGATATCGAGTATAGCTATTTTTTTTAGCCAAGCTTCCATTAGCGCAAAAGTGACCAAATGCCATAAGCTTGCATGGACTCATTGGATCGCTTCCTCTCACTATTTATTTCTATTTATTTATTCTTTACTCTCAAAGGCATGCCACAACCGCTAAGAAAGCCTAGAACTTACGCTGATGGTGTGGGCAATTCGGGAGGGGAATAAAAAAGAAACAAACAAACGAAGGAAAAGCGAATGGAAACCGATACGAAAGGAATTTATGAATTTCAGAAAAATCAACTTGAAAACGCACTCAGATTTATCAAATCCCAGATAAATTCAAAAAATGACACGGTAGGGGAAAAAGTGTACTCACTGGAAATCTTCAAGTGCTCTCCTCATAAATGCCACACAATCCGGCCAATTCTTATCGGTGTACTCCCATTTCCCGTACAGATAAAGTTGCTCGAATGTTAGTCGAGGATCATCAGGAGTACTGCTGACTGGTCGATCGATAATCGTCAGACATATAAGCAGCAACCAGTACAGAAATATGCCGGCCATGCCAGACGATGACGGCGACGATGGTGGTGGTAGTGTAAGCTTCGAGAAACGCGTAGAGTGTACGGAGGAGGAGAGGGCCAGGCGTGGCCGTCGCCAGACATCCTCCCTCTACTCGTGCTAGCCTGCTGACCCTTTGCGTCCAAAGGCAGTCCTCGTTGCGCCGTTGGAACTCAGATAGATGAAGGCTTCACATGGCAAACAAAAACGACGTCATGAATTAAGATGCTCAAAAAGAATCAGGTGTATTTGGGACGCGCCATGCATGCGAATTTCATCTGAAGTTATGTAGATCTGGATGTGTTAACAGTCTACACTGTCCCACCGTTTCTTTGTACTCACCAACTCTTTTCAAGATTGGGCTGGGCAAGTGGCTTTTTGGTACCACACGCTTGGTCTGAGAACTAAATCTCGGCCAGAAACTCTCCAACCAAACGTGTAATCCCTACTCCCTTTGAGATTGATCTAACGAGGCAGGCTCGCCTAAGAGCATAAAAATATTATCACAGCCTGGGGGTCAGTCAAGGATAAATTTAGAAATCGCTGTGGTTTTATATGAAAGTCGATTCAATAACGTATTTCTAAAATAAGGCTGATTGACACAAAGCGTTTCATCTTTCAATAGATTCAGATTCTCTGAACTGACCATCGAAAATGACTGAGTAGACCATCGAAAGTCAGCCAGTGGCAGTACTCCGTTGCCACAATTCTCCACAGGAAGCGACTACGCTGCGTATCCCGAGAAAGACAGTTCTTAGATAGCAAGCCACTTACCAAGCCGCCTTTTTTCTTCAAGGTTTTTTCTGATTCTCCATCCTAAGGCTGGTCGGTTGCTAGATCATCGCACAAACTCCTCTTGGATGCGCCATGCTTCTCGGATACCTCGTTAATTTCAGCGGAATTTTTTTGTGTTACCAGCAGTACTGCGCTGTTGTGGACATTACTGTACTATCACGGTGGTACGTTGTTTATATTTCTCTACGTTCACGCTAAATACGAAGATTCGTAGCAACGCAAGGAAACTCGCACATCATAAGCACGCTACGTTACAGTCGATATCTCCGAAGTCTGATTGGGCGTGTCACCGGAAATGACGTGGCAGCCACCGCACTTGATAGAAGTTGCGCGGATAAGCTGCTTCCAACACGCTTTGCTGATATCTGGCGGAGTATTTTATCCACACAACATCTATCAAGTGCGGTGGCTGCCACGTCATTTCCGGTGACACGCCCAATCAGACTCAAGATATCGACTGACAGACTCATGATCTTGACTCAAGAGAACATTATATTAAAAGCAACAGTCCCAGCAGGGTGGGCGTGGTCGGAAACGACTGCAATCTCCTCGGCTGATTCCGACCACGCCCACTTCAGCTCCCTCCCTAGCGGCTTTCCAAGGTGGGTTTTGTTAATTCACCACTTCTCTAGCGTCCTTGATACGGGACTGAACAGCTGCCAAAGTGCGAATCGGAGGGGACTGCAGGTTCCGGACCCAGCCGACCCTGCTGGACTGTTGCTTTAACTTTTGAATAATTTGGTGAACTTTTGTGAATGTCTTTGATAGACCCATACGTGAGACACTGATGACCATCATGACGAGAATTGTTAACTATTCATTCAAGAGACCACGCATCGTACAAAATACCCAAAGTACAAAGTCGTTAATAGTGAGGTAGCAATTATTTTTGTTAGTCGAGATTTCTAGTGTGCTTGCGGCACGTGTCCATCCACGTAGAAATTCCTTGTGATTGGTGGCAGCGTTACGGTGATTCCCTCAAGGTCCTTCCGCAAAATTATTTGGCATCTAGAACGAGAGTGGGGATCGTAGAGCTGGATAAGCCTAAAAGAAAGAACGCTGCAATTGACCGTCACACAGCACAATCGAGCAGGGACAAGTGCAGGTCGCCGACTCACGTTGGGAGTCGCCGTCCTATTAGAAGGATGAAGGGGCAGGGGTCACATGAAAAGGAAAGCGCATTTTGCAAGGATGATATGAATAGAATCCTCTTCAGAGTACACACAGCATCAGCCCAGTGTCAAGCCCTCCCCTGTGAGTAGACTTGTACATAAACACAATTATGGGAGCCTCCCACGGTTCAAGTTGCTTCGTTAGGGCATGAATCCGCGGAATCCGCTCAATCCACAATGCAAAGAAGGCACGCGGGTCTCTGCTCATCCTAGAGTCACCTCCTTATTATGCGCAGCATTTTCTCGAAGGGGTTATATCGCCAAAACAAGGGCAAAGTGCCTTCTATTTTGCTGTCTTAAACGGATTAATTCGGCTCATTCTTCATTGAGAGACCACATATCACCAACGAAATCATGTTTGAACTCCAGCAACCTACACCATATTTTCATAAATTAGGACTCTAAAAGCAGCTACTGGATCGTGGATCGATGCCGATGAATTCAACAGTATGTTAGTGCAATTGCGCTCCATCAAGAAGAAACCACCGAGAGAAGCAGCGGAAAATCTATATTCTTTGTGCCTTTGATTTCACGAAACAGCTTGAGGTAGTAGATGAGCGTGAAGGCGCTGCAGAAGGTTCAGCTCTACGATAACAATGCGATCAAGATCATTGAGAAGAAGATATGGGTGGTCAAAGATACTTCAAGTGAAAGGAACGAAGTTATAAGCGATAACGACATAGGCCGATGTCAGACTTTGCGAATCGCGCGATTCGCTAGCGTCTGCGGTCGCGTCGCGGCCAGTGAATCACTCAATTGGCTGGTACCGCAACGCGACCGCGGACGCTAGCGAATCGCGCGATTCGCAAAGTCTGACATCGGCCTAAGAATGCTGCGCGCGTCTGATTCCGGCACTATCCAGTCGCTGCTTCTTCAGACGTCTTCGCCTTGGAAGAGCTTCTTATCGTCTCCTTGAACCGGCTCACCAGGGTGAATAACGGTCGAGGAATTCCTCGACCATGGCTCTCTACCGTGCGAGAGTAGTGTCGAGAGTGAATGAATGCGCGGAGAGCACAGACGGCTCGCGCTGGCGAGAGTGAGCATCCGCGTGGGAGAGCGTGAAAGAAATCCTCGACGAGCCGTTGTCGTTTCCTCAAGCGATTTTCACCCTGGTCCCTACCCTGGCCACGTTCACCCTACATGAACGTACAGTTGGCGCAATTGCTGACTTTGAAAGACTCAGGACCTTACCTGGTATCTCTGGAACCATATTCCCTCCATTCAACAGATTCTGGAAGGATTACGGTAAGGATTCTATAGAGAGGAAAGGGTGATTGGATATGGAAGAGTAGGCAAGGCTGGTGATAGGTGAGGGGTTAGGTGAGGGGTCATATTTGACAAATTTCTTTTCACCACGCCACCACCGTACCTAGGGACCATATGAATCCCTTTCTGTCATAATGAAGGAAATTTGACGATGTGGAAGAAAAGACCTCAAAGCATTGAGATATCGCTGCAGGGTGACGTCATTCTGACGTGAAAAAAGAACAATACCTGATCCAACATATCCTCTTCCTCTTCTTTTGGCTCATCTAACCGATCAAAGTAGGGTTCATCCACGTAGCAATGGCAAGTGGAGCAGGCCAATGAAGCCTCACACGCTCCCTCCATTTCAATACCATACCTAAAAATATCTAGACATCGAAAAACGTCAGAAGCTTCAAAAAGCATGCGAAAATGGTCATGAATCTCCGAATCAGAAAATATCCAAGAGGTTCTTACAGCGTGATCGAGTGTGCTCGCAACATTTCGTGACCTAGATGAGTAGACTACTCACCTGTGTGCGAGATACATTACATTATCGCCCACTTTCCCTCGAACTTGTTTTTTTGTGCCATCTCGTAACACGTAAGTAATATTTACAACGTCATCTTCGGATTTAGGATCCTAAATGGGTTCGGATTATAGTCGGCCAGAAGCGTGGCCTATCAGCTTTTAATCTAGATGGTGTTTGAATGGTAATATGATTAGGCTATATCAGAGAATTAGCACAAGGGATATGTGAACTTTAGATAGAAGCGCAAGGTCCATAGCGACGTATGGCTTTTTGATCTATCGCTACACGTATTTAATCGTGTTCTTGATTCTTTAAACTCCCCCATCTCTCTAGTGCAAGAGACAGAATTCGCCAAGCGTTGGATTGTTCACCCACTAATAGGGAACGTGAGCTGGGTTTAGACCGTCGTGAGACAGGTTAGTTTTACCCTACTGTTGACTAATTGTTGCGATAGTAATCCTGCTTAGTACGAGAGGAACAGCAGGTTCAGACATTTGGTTCATGGACTTGACCGATCGGTCAATGGTCCGAAGCTAACATCTGGGGGATTATGACTGAACGCCTCTAAGTCAGAATCCCACCTAGTCAAGGCAGCGATAACTTTGTTTCCCGGTGTCGGGAGGCAAATCTATCTCGTGGTAACATGAGAGCTTATGCCCTAATAAATGACCTTGCCGGTATGGATAATCCCTGCTGGTTGTCAAAGCCAGATCACTCTGGTTCAATGTCGGGGCGCAAAATCACATGTCTACGACATGTATACTGGTCAAGGTGTTGTATCCAGTAGAGCAGTGTTTGTATACTGCGATCTGTTGAGACTATCCTTTGATCGGGTGTTTTGTTTGTCATTATCGTTGACGTATTTTAAGTTTCCTAGCTCTGGACTTAGAAGAATTTTTCTAAGTGTCCGACCATAGTGATGGTGATTACCAATGGTCACCATATGGTTTCTCTATGGTTGGTTGTGTATATTTGATGTTCAACATGTTTGGAGATAGGAATAATTGTGAAACAACCATAGTGATGGTGATTACCAATGGTCACCATATGGATTCTCTATGGTTGATTGTGTATATTTGATGTTCAACATGTTTGGAGATAGGAATAATTGTGAAACAACCATAGTGATGGTGATTACCAATGGTCACCATACGGTTTCTCTATGGTTGGTTGGGTATATTTGATGTTCAACATGTTTGGAGATAGGAATAATTGTGAAACAACCATAGTGATGGTGATTACCAATGGTCACACCCCGCGCGCGCGCGATGGTTTGAAAATTTTTGTGGGATGTCTGCATGGGTGTTGTGATTGTGGTACATATTTGATGTTCAACATGTTTGGAGATAGGAATGATTGTGAAATATGCATATTCAAAGCATATATTTGAGTTTGGAGATGTTGGACATATTATAGGTTAATCATGGAGATAGAGTAATTTCAATATCATATTATAACCTATAGGTTATATATGGATATATGGATATATCCATATATTGTATATAATGAATATAATATAGACTAGTTTATAAATGAATCTAGCGCAGCCCTGTACCTTGTGGATGGTCGCGGCTGTTATTGTGAGGTTGGGATGAAACATTTTCGTTTTCGACGAGAATGATTTCTGTGTTCCCAAAGTTTCACGAATGAAAACGGGTATCGTTATGTGTCAATGTGATTTTCCAATATTTGAAATGTTGGTGCTTTGCGAAAATGCAAACATTGTGAATATCTCAATTGTGCGATTGGTTTGCTAGACGTAGGCAATGCTGGTAGCCTGCGAATACCAATTGTATGAGATTGTTCACAAATGTCAACTTTTACCTGATTGATTCTGTCAGCGCTATATGCTCAGTTTAAAGATTAAGCCATGCATGTCGAGTTCATCTAAAAGAGAAACTGCGAACGGCTCATTAGAGCAGATGTCATTTATTCGGAAAATCCTATTGGATAACTGCGGTAATTCTGGAGCTAATACATGCGATTAAACCCTGACTTTTGGAAGGGTGCAATTATTAGAGCAAATCAATCATCTTCGGATGAAGTTTGCTGACTCTGAATAACGCAGCATATCGGCGGCTTGTCCGCCGATATTCCGAAAAAGTGTCTGCCCTATCAACCTGATGGTAGTCTATTAGTCTACCATGGTTATTACGGGTAACGGAGAATAAGGGTTCGACTCCGGAGAGGGAGCCTTAGAAACGGCTACCACATCCAAGGAAGGCAGCAGGCGCGAAACTTATCCAATCTTGAAGAGATGAGATAGTGACTAAAAATAAAAAGACCATTCCTATGGAACGGTCATTTCAATGAGTTGATCATAAACCTTTTTTCGAGGATCAAGTGGAGGGCAAGTCTGGTGCCAGCAGCCGCGGTAATTCCAGCTCCACTAGTGTAAATCGTCATTGCTGCGGTTAAAAAGCTCGTAGTTGGATCTGAGTTACATGCAGTGGTTCGCCTTTGGCGTTAATCGCTGTTGTAACTATTTGCTGGTTTTCTATTGAGGTTGGATGGTGTGCGAAGTTACGGGCTTCTTTAGTGGCTAGCGAGTTTACTTTGAATAAATTAGAGTGCTCAGAACAAGCGTTTGCTTGAATGGTCGATCATGGAATAATAAAAGAGGACTTCGGTTCTATTTATTGGTTCAGGAACTGAAATAATGGTTAAGAGGGACAATTCGGGGGCATTCGTATCCCTGCGCGAGAGGTGAAATTCGTGGACCGCAGGGGGACGCCCTAAAGCGAAAGCATTTGCCAAGAATGTCTTCATTAATCAAGAACGAAAGTCAGAGGTTCGAAGGCGATTAGATACCGCCCTAGTTCTGACCGTAAACTATGCCATCTAGCGATCCGATCGTATGGAACTAAAGTAACAGATAAGTCATGCAAGGACTCTAATTTCAATAGACCTTGCCCTCCTCACGAAAAGGACGAGAGTCTTGTCGGAGTTTCCGGCCGGCTACAATAGGTGCTGGTTTGTTACAGGTGACTGATAATATCTTAAAAATTAGATCGTTGTTACTGTCCGGAGCAAGAGACACTATAGATAATGTGTGGCAGTCGATACGCGCATCGCTTCAGATATAGAACTAAAAGACACCAAAAGCTCCAGGAAGAGCCTTTGAAATAATCACGCTCCGACAGTACCGTTTCAGAATGATTTTTAGAATCAGATAGCAAAGCTCTTTAGTCGATTTGAAGGTAAATAGAGACGAGTACAATGGATCAAAAAAGGGAAAGAAAGTGGAGAAGTCACTGCTCGCAATAGTTCGTTCTAGCCTCAGTAATCCCCTTTTTGCGAGGGAGTAAGCCTCCGAGACGGGTGAACCAGGTTGCTCTGGACGAAGGAAACTAAAGACAGAAAGAAAAATATATATATATAGGCCTTAGGCAGACGTGCGCCATTTAACCGTCCCTTCTCTTCTCTCTTCCCCGCCGCCCTTCTCCACCCCAATCCTAAATACACTTGAGTTGGAAGTGTTATGACCTGAACGACCTCGCTTTATTTCAGATCAGAAGATAACCCTGTTGCACTCCAGCCCAACACCTTCATTTGTAGCGGATAGAGGGTAGCAATAAGCGTGAAATGTTACTAGATTGCGTCTTGACCAGTTACACAGTTACATTCAGAAGGAGAAAAGAGCCACATAACTGCAGACAAGAACAGAACAAAAAATAGAAGCGACCAGGAAGGCAAGGGTGCGCTCACTGTGGGAAGACATTCAAGTGGGTGAGTCACACACAGCACCTGGGACTAAACCTCAGTGCGGGAAAGGGACTCTGGGGAGGATTTGAGCAGAATGTGTTCTCACCTTAGCATTCCCCCCTCTCCTTCTCGCCTGTTTTGAGTGTTCCCTCCCCCCAAGGGACTCAGCGCCGGACAAGGAGATAGAGACGAGAGACGCAAATAATAAAGGCCAAGTCCCAAAGGGAGCTAAAGAAGTGAGGAATTTCCAAAAAGTGCAGAGCAATCAAGAAGTGGAAGATTAAAAACCTCTAACTTACCTCATACTCGAAATCGCCGTGATAGCTGATTGCCGTTTGCGATATTTGTCGCCTTGTTGACTTCCTCGATAGCAGAAGTGGCCTTCGAACTCGTGAAACTGTAAAACTCCGTACAATTCTCGCGGCAACGTACATTGAAAACTGTTTTCATCCAACGTCCCAATGGGAATGCTGCTTGCCGTTTACCCGCGCAACCCTTGCGCTCTCTTTTTCTCTGCGTCTCTCAGCAATTTAATCTCTCGCTCAGCTCGTTTTTGCAGACTCATCTCCGCTTGTGATCAAGTTCACGGTCGTTCTGGTCCGTGTTTTTCTTATTTCCTTGCAATTTCACATTCAGTTGGTTTGAATCCATTGCGAGGTTATGCATACCGTACCATGTTCGGGTTCCGTTCTAGGTCAGGGGCGAAACTGATACCAGTAATCGGTATTGATTAGTACACCCATTGACGTTTTTCATGAAGTATCAGCGGGTTGGTGACAGCATTTTTTGCCGTTCTTCTCCTTCACAGGTGGAGAAATTGCTTTCGTATTGGAGTGAGTCAGAGCTTTTTCACTGAAAAAGGCCAGTTTGTTCTGTACGTCGTGATCTCAAAAATCTTTTGCTTGCCTGTTCGTTTTCTTTTGTACTTCCGACCCACTGTTTCTTTACACTAGCTTTGTGTAGGATTTCGTGTATGTTTTCACTGTCAACTGCACACTTCCGCAATCCCATCGTCAAAGGCCCAATGAAGTCCAAATACAAAGTGGTGAAAAATTACGTGCGCGTGACATTTTTCTCCGTTTGGAGAAGACGTGCTCAGGTTGCAATGTGATCGCGCAGCTAGCATGGAGTGGGATTAAGAGCTTTAAGATTTCCTCCAGGCACATAGTTACTCTGGAAGTCTACCCGAAAACTGCAGAGCAATGAAAAGAGGAAAACCACGGAGCTTGAATACGAATGTCGAACAGCACGGAGTGAAAACCTGTTCAAATGATGGCAAAAATGAGGCTCGGAGTTAGAAGTTATCGTTTATCAAACGGACAATTTCTTAGGCTGGTGTCAGAGTCCGCGATCCGTCGCAGGTTTCGCTGATTTTCGCGATTTGCGCGATTCACGCGACGGGTCACGGAAATCACAAGTGCCCTGATCAATACTGCAAGGTGTTCTCCAATCCTGCCGCCAAGAAGCAAAATCATAACAGTTCATCTTTCGACTGGAGTACCATGGCCATACCATAGACGAATACAACGATCCACTTCTTCGAGACCAGAATAGGTTTGGATTTGTGGCCTGTGAGCAGTCCGAATTCGAAACCATTAGATGCTCCATTATGTGACTTATACGAAGAATATAAGCAATCTGAGTCAAAAAGATGTCTCATCCTGTAAGGGAGACATCAGTGCTTGCCCTTCCCTCCTGACCTGCCTTACACCTCCCCCTGCCCCACACAGTCTCTCAATGAAGTAGGACGCCGTAACTGGGCGAGTGTAGGCAGTCTAGGGGTAGGCAAGCCACTTGATGCCCCCCTACGGTATGTGACCCCGCGCGAAGGTGGGGATTAGCTGCTGGTTCCAGCTTTCAAACAGACATGCGCTAGCAGAGAATAAGATCTCAGAGGTATGCAGGAACCAAGGGAAGCTCTTAGAAGACCGACTTGAAGGTGACGACCTCCTGGTGCAAAATGGCTATAAAGGTGTTCTTTTACCTTACGCCTATTTCGAGCACCAAGCTGCTACAGCAAGGCTATTTATTACAGATTTCATTTGCCCCCCCCTTACTGGATAAGACCCTGCAAAAAAGTTTGGTAACTTTCAGAAGAAGCCCAAAATCAGAAATAAAGCATTCGTCTAACACCTACGCCGTACCATCGTCTCGACGAAGAGCGAATTGAGGTCTTTGTCAAAACTGGTGGCACCCACATCGGAACTCTTTTCCTTCGCATAGGATGTTTCGCTTCGCACTTTTTAAAATTAGTAATTTCAAATTTTGTAGACAAAAAGTAAATTGGATTTTTATGAAAGCCACGAAAATTTGTATGCCACCTTGTAAGTTGTTTCCGATTTAAGTTCTCGGCATTCCTGGGCCATACCCTGGAATTGTCTTCATAATTGTGATGTTTTCTCATAATGTTTCTTCATTTCGAACAATTAACTACCAAATTAAAGGGACTAACCCGAAAAAACATTTTCTCTGGTTAGTTCTGATGGGGGGGCAGTAGGGATTCTTTGAACCGACCCCTATTTCTATTTGGAGATAAATATGTGCGGCAACTTTCTTCCTGCGGAAATTTTTTCCAGGACAGGACAAGTTTCCTTCCGGGTCCGGGGCCCTCCACCTTTGTGCCGTCCAACAGAAAAAAAATACTGATGCGGGTGAAAAATCGCGAGGAGGAACGTCGGCGGTAGCTTTAGTTTGTCATTCCTGTCCAATCTCTTCCCCACTTTCACAGCCCGATCGTCCCCCTTTATTTAACTCCTCCATTGCTCTGAGAAGAATGACAGTGAATATTTTCCGTATATTATTAACCGATTTTTGGTGTTGCCTTATGTTTGGAAATATCGTCGAGCTCATTGTGGGAATCGTCGTTTCTCAATAGATACCTTGTTAATCTCGTGTGCAAGCCTACTGTCAGCGGTATACCTACATCCCTTTTTTATGTATTATTCAGCGTAGATTACATACTAAATAATATCAATACTTCTATCATTAATAACAGTCATGGTTTCACGGATCCTGTTATACATACAAACGGTTTTGGAATGTAAAAAAAGGCAAACAAATCGACCGGAACGAGTCTTCTCTCTTCGTCTTGTTCATAGGGGCGGCGGCGGCACGCTGTATTAAAATGTTTTCAATCTCCCTTCGATGTTTTCGCATTCTTTTCCAATAAGCGTGAAAGCTAAATGGTACTGAGAAGCCTCGTCATGTCATGTCTGGGGTCACCCGTTATCTAAGAGATTCGTGGGACACAGAAATGGTTTACAACATGGAAAAAAGGCGGAGCACAACTTGTTCTTTGTCACCAGAAAATAATCTTTATCTTTATGCGTATCCGCAGCATTCGTTTCTCTTTTCTTCGCTCTCATATTTGGCGTCGTGTGTTCTTCTTGTAGCTTTGAGAAATTTGTTTCAGTAAGCCACTAATGGCACATCAGAATCCACGACCTCGACCTCGTGTTAGGCAACCTGCAGCACAAAGGATTTATAGGAATTCGGTTAGTGCTCCCTCCATTCGCTCAATTTCATATTAAGGCCATTCATATTATCCCTGCCATTATGCTTCCAATGTCATACCCTTCTGGGGCTTGGAATCGTTGTTTAAATGACTATTTGATTGATTGGTGATCAGAAAGTGGAATCCACTTTATGGATTCAAAATCAGTAGCTGTAGGTGGCAGTGAACTCCCAGCGAGAATCTGGCTATTTTTTGTCTTCAAAAAGATAGCGGTAGCGAAAACTTTGTCTGAAATTGACTATTTTCGATTCCAGCAAATTCGATATGCTCCCGGTGCAGGTGGAGAAACAGAGATCAGCTGTTGCGTGAAGTATTCTGTTTTTGGCTTCAATGTACTATTCTTTTTAATCGGGTTCGCATTACTATTGATCGGTGTATGGGCACAGATCGAGAAGAATAATATCTACAGTCATTTAAATAAGGTGAGTTCATCATGAATTCTGATATATTGCACTTCTCCAGTGTCATTATCGTGATGGCGCTTCATAGGGGTGATCTGCTACGATTATTGGTATTTGGGCTGACGGCCTTGAGGCTCAATAAAGCCCAAGCGGGACAGAAGCATTTTCCAGACTAATTGTTGACTAGAAGTAAAGAACTAATCGTCAACGGAGAGGGACGTTTCAGTTAACGGTAGTCGATGGTTTGGGAACGCCGTTCATTTATTTGAAGATGAAATCTTTTTTCTTTTTGGATGGATGAAAGGTTAGGCAAAATGTGAATCCCCTCGTTGGGTGAGGGGATTCATCCCCTAGTTGGGTGAGGGGATGGGTCCCCATCCCCTAGTTGGGGCTTGCTGCACCCGGCCCCAGTCGGAAAATGTAGCTTCGAGATTAGCTCATGTGAAGATGGATCCTGATCTCACAAGAATCAACCACCTTTGAATTGTTCCAAAGTGTATTTTGCTTTTCAATGGCATATTTTTCTTTGCAGGCGTCAAAACTATACCTTGACCCAA
>MU869796.1:0-14653 GCA_036418205.1 Ostertagia ostertagi | reverse complement strand
ATTGAAACAACAACTTACCCCCTATTTAACACGTTGACGACCGCCGTTATGCGCGTACTGCTTCAACATTTTTCGTATTCTCTCATCAATAGGCATTAATCCTTCAGCGTTTTCATTATCAGTAATGAAAAAATTGTTTTTCGGATCCAATAATGTACATGGACCGTTGTGGAACAGGAAAAACGCCAAATAAATTAAGGAAAACTAGTCTGCTCATGCGAAAGTGTGGTATGACATCATACCACACGGTCGTCAACGTGTTAAGAGAAATGCATTGACTATTGGACCTGAAGGGTTTCGTTTTTCAATAGAAAAATTATATGATTTATAGAAGGCAATATTGGGGAGGAGATAGAAATACATCACGCGCGTGATTTTTTTATTTTCTATTGCGTCACTCTCGTGGTTGTTCTCTATTTCAACTCCAGAGCTTCTCAGGAGTAAATTGACATTAATATTAATAACTCTTTCCAAGGGTTTTCTACGAGACTGTTTTATATTTTGTGAATTGTTTCAGGTGGCTTCTCCGGAAGCTGGTGGTGTGCCATTTTCCTGTTGTCTCAACAGCAGTCAACTGACCTTCAAGAATTTTTACTGTGGTCATGGAGTACGATTAAAGGTATGCTTGCTCAACGTGGTTACTCTGCGGGTGCTTGCTTCCGTAAGTACTTGGGCGATCGTCTACATAATATATGATGCGCTATGCTAAAAAATAACACCCTTATTGTTGTATTCTACTAAAAATATATATTTGATACGGAATACATAATATATGGAATATTTGTTAATCGTTTATGTTTAGGAGCACGCGCAAAGCTCTCTGAATACTATCTACACGGATGGTTGTTTGCCGAAGCTGCAACTTTGGTTGAATAACAACGTTTTTCTAGTCGGCATTGTGCTTATAATAGTCGCTGTGATTCAGGTATGTTCCACTGTAGTAGCTGTGCTTATTGTTGTGCAGATGAAAAATAAGTGGGAAAACCCTCAACTGTTCAGTTCTCCACTTGAAGGGTACTGCAAAATGTGCTTTGGTATTTGTTGACTGGGGTTCCATTACAGCGCTATCAGCGGGGCGGAGATTGTCAAGTGCTGGTCTCGTGAATTTGATGGTCATCCCCTAGTTGGGTGAGGGGATGGGTCCCCATCCCCTAGTTGGGGCTTGCTGCACCCGGCCCCAGTCGGAAAATGTAGCTTCGAGATTAGCTCATGTGAAGATGGATCCTGATCTCACAAGAATCAACCACCTTTGAATTGTTCCAAAGTGTATTTTGCTTTTCAATGGCATATTTTTCTTTGCAGGCGTCAAAACTATACCTTGACCCAACATGGATACTGCTTGTTGTTGGATTAGTCACGTTTATAATTGGTTCGTTATCAGTTACTTTTTTCCGATTCGCGACGGTGTTGATTTTCAAACGTTTTCAGGATTCAGTGGCTGTGTTGGGTCACTCCGAGAAAACACTTCATTTCTGACGTTTTATTCGTCTTTATTAGGTCTATTATTGATAGCCGAGTTTGCCGGAGCGGTGTTTGCGTATGCTTGCCGAGACCAGTTGGACACGTATATACGGAACTTATTGAATGATGTGGTATGTTTTGTTTCCAGTTTCGCTAGAGGGACAGATTTTTGTTTGTTGAGTCACCGTTAGGGTTCCCGCTATCGCCTTTATTGATGTTGGATGAGTCATCGCACCGGGCGCAGCTTTTCGTGTTTGGAATCGAATACTTTTTCAAGCTCCGTCAAAGGGTTGTTTCTTTAGGTGGTCGGATACCGGGATGATCCGGATCTGCAAGTATTGATCGACACGATGCAGGAGTCTTGGCACTGTTGTGGAATAAATGGTGCTGACGATTGGGATCGAAATACGTACTTTTCCATTGCAGCACGAGAGGTAAGTAACGTTTTTTCTAGGCCCTTGTAGCAGCAAAGTTATTGAAGAATCATAAAGTACTCACGACAGTCAACTTTTTCCATTTTTTTCTTGGATCAGTTGTAAGCTACGTAATCAATGACTCATGATTAGTAAGCCTGAAATGTAATTGCATGTAGCAGAGCGCTAGAACATAACAGAAAGTGGATGTAAGCAATCGCTAGGCTTTTGTGCTCTAATTTGGCGATATACTTCGAGATAACATATTGCTAAGTATTTTTTAAACAAGTTATTCTCTTCCCATATTTATTTTGCTGAGCAAAGTAGCCTAGAATTGAAACAAGAACTTACCCCCTATTTAACACGTTGGCGACCGCCGTTGCGCGTACTGCTTCAACATTTTTCGTATTCTCTCATCAATAGGCATTAATCCTTCAGCGTTTTCATTATCAGTAATGAAAAAATTGTTTTTCGGATCCAATAATGTACATGGACCGTTGTGGAACAGGAAAAACGCCAAATAAATTAAGGAAAACTAGTCTGCTCATGCGAAAGTGTGGTATGACATCATACCACACGGTCGTCAACGTTAAGAAACAATCCATGACCTATTCGGGCACCATAAACAGTTCGTTTTACAATTACGAAAAACTTAACATATTATAGAAGGCACCATATGGGAGGCAGATAAGAAATAAACATCACTTTACCGCTCCACGAATGGAATTCTTATATTTTGCATATCAACTACCTGTGAGTTGATTCTACCGTAGTTTCAGCCTCCAACAGACTCTCAGAGTAAATACTGAGACATATATTAATAAAAACTCTCCCACCATGTTCTCCGCACCCGTTTATATTTGTCAATGTTGTCAGGTACTCTTCCGAAAAAGCTGCGTGGTGTTCCATTTTTCCTGAGTTCAACAGCAATCAACTGATCGCTCAAGTAATTTACTGTGGCATGAGTACGATAAAAGAGCCTCCACTCCACACCGTTACTCGCGGTGCTTACTCCGTAATACATGGCCGACGTCTACATAAATATATTGAGCCTAATGCTAAAAATAACACCGCTTATTGTTTGTATCTACGAATAAATATATATTGCATACGCTATACCATAAATACCACGTCCGGCGAAATATTTTAACTCGTTAGTAAGCGAATCACGCCATACAGTTCTCCCTGAAAATACCTATCTAGCAGCGGATTTGTATGCCGAACTGCACACTATACGGTCTGAATCTACACACCCGTTTTTCCTAAGTCGGCAGCTCGCGCTTATAAACCAGTTCGCTGTCATCAGGTAAAGTTCCGCTGTTGATACCTGTGTTATTGTTGTGCAGATGCAAAAATTAGTGTAAAACCCTCAACCTGCTTCTCGTTCTCCACTTGAAGGATACATGCAAAATTGCTTGTATTTGTTGGACGAGGTTTCCATTCCAAGTGAGACATTAATCGACAATTTCAACACCGCACGAAGTTATTATTGCTCTCTGGGTAGTAAGGCCGAATTAATTCCAGTGCTCATGACCAGTTTTTATGATGTCGCTTTGCGAGGCTCAGTGTAGTTTCATGAAGCTATGGAAAATTTGACAAGAATTCAGTTTTTCTTTGCTTTTTGGCTGTGATATTTATTCTCTATCCCTTTATAGACTTTTTGGGTCAAGGGTACATAAAAGTTTGGAGAACGTGAAAGATAAGTGCGTTCGGTTCGGTTTAAGGTGTTGCGATGTTCCAGCTGTGTGTGTGAGGGGGGGGGGTGTTGGGTCGTCCGGGTCGTGTTGGTCACTAAATTTTTTCTGGACTGAACGGTACGCTTTCACTGTAGTTAACTCGCTGTCATGCCAAGATCCTCGATAATGCTATTCTTTCTTTTTCAGATCCTTGGCATTTGTTTCGCTCAGAATCTCAAGAGCGACATCTTCGCCCAGCGTGCCAAATGGTACTACACACATTGAATTCCTGGTTTCTGTGGATGTAATTCTCAAGCGTTGGTGATTCATCCGCAATTCACAACATTCCTCTCGCATCTTTCTTCGCTCTGCATAACAACCATGATGTTTCCTCCTTTATATACATTTTTTCTTTTCGTGAAATATTTGCCTAGCATAGTCATTGATACGAGGTATTTTCTTTTTTGTTGTCTATTTTTTTACTTTCCATTAACTAATGTATGAGTTGATCTTTTGCCTCTTCATTGATATTTCCTTTCACATAAGCTTTCAGAGCACTGCCTTTTTAGAATAAAGAAAGGTGGGGGACTCTTATGAACACTCAAATATTCAGCTCACCACTTGAAGGGTCCAGCAGAATGTTGCTTAGATTCACTAAATGTGTTCTTTTACTTCTGTTCTTTACCTTTTCTTGCTAAGTTTTACTTAGTGCTTTTATGTACCTCTGTTGCTTACTCGATCTGAGTTTTCTTTCGCCTAACCCGTACTATGCCGCTCCTCGCCTTGGCCTTCAGATTCTTTCAGAATACTTATGAGGTTGCGATTGTTTGACTTTCGCTGTCAGTCTTACAGTATTTCCTTACATTATGGTTTGTCAAGTTGTGTGATATAATTTGCTATTGTTGTACAGATTGATTTCATTGAATTCAGTAAACGAGTAACATTATTTTCCAACCGATTGTTTGTTTCTGTGCTTACCAGTGGCATACTTCCACAGTTGTTGAGGCTCAATGCTCCCATATCCACATGAAAAGGTGCTTGTCTAGGTAGAAGCTCGTCGTCTGCTGGAGTATTAAATGTACCCATAATTTTATGGACTGGTTCGGTGTTTGTGTAGGAGGATCACTTCTTATAGGAGTAGTTGCGTTAGCGTCTGGCTATCCTTACGGTGTGAAGGTAGGTTTAACCATGATTGAATTCGATTAAATCATCTTAGTGAAGTTTTCCCCTCAGTAGTGTTTCTCGCATTTTTCGCTTTGTGGAACGTCCAGTGGCAGTGGTCCTTGCAGAGCTAACCATAAAGGATACAACCAGTCAACGTTTTTTTTTTCTCTTTTCGCTCGATGAAGCTTAAGATCTCTTTGGACAAGTCTCAATGTCTCAGCCTTTAAACTTTTGGTAATGAGTGGACAGGGACGTGATAGAAACTAACAAGAACTGATAAAAGCTGATAAAGATCATTATAGGGCCAGTATCATCTATTTCCTTTCTCAACGTTCGTTCTTTAAATAATGCAACGGAAAAATAATAACGACCACTGAGTTGGGAGCGCAAAAACTGTCAGATAGCCATCGTTTATTAGAGCTCAGGAACTTTTTTACGGTACCCACCTAAGAAGCCAGCTTCTCTGCATTCCGCGGAATTGTTACTACCGAATGTGAACCTTGAATTCTCCTTATATGTGGTATGCGACACGTTCGCAAGCAGTTCCTATGAACGGGCACCAGTGTAATGACACCGGTTCGTTTTGTGTACGATAAGAGCTCGATCAACTCTGACGAAAAGGCCAACGGCTCAACAATGCTTTGTGCCGAATTCAAACTGAACTTCATCCCCAGCATACGATTAGAAAGGGGAAGGTCACAAGGTAATCTGGTAAAGCACTAATGAATTAGATCGACGCAACTAGCGTGTTAAATACAATACAAAGTTATAGAGGTGCTTGCTGGGGATTCTAGAACTTCTGCCTTGGGACGCTGACGAATCGAAAACGACTACAAAAGTATTAAATGTGCAATTCGGGGTTAACCTGAGAAGATATAAAGACTAAGCATTTCCGTGATCAATCCCTTTTCGGATACGAAAACGAAGCAACGCCATTCTACTTCATTGTACATTATTAGTGCGTTTGAATGCAGTTGTGACCACGCTATAACAATGATTGCGGGTGCCAAGCCGATGTTCAAGTCAGTGTTTTTATCCTCCCAGACAAGTCTGGTACCAATTAACCGACCCCGGAGGGATGGAAGGCTTGGTTGGCCCGGGCGACTCACGACCCAGGAATTGATCCCGGACCGCTCGCGTGGTGAGCGCGCCACTTGTCACTGCACCACTTCCGCCCACTTGCTGGGCCATACCACAGCATATAAAGAGAGTGAGCCCTATTATCCAAGTGAGCTGCATCCCACTGCTAATTAGTTGTTTTCGAGCTACTTTTCGGTCGTTATGATTTGCATATTTCCGATTGCAGCTGGCTATCAGAATATAAACGCAGCTGAGGGTTAAGAGTTAGACGGCTAAGGCTTAAAAGCGATTAGTCGCGCATAAGCCGTGCTCCATATCGTGAAAGTTACAATTAGTAAACGCGTGACCCCAGTGCTTTGCTTTATCGCAGTGGAGTTCTTCCCTCTTCTTAAACTTGTTGCCAACTTTTAGGCGGTTTCAGAATTTTGCTATCTTTGTGGAGTTGGCTAATAACGAAAGTCCGATGAATGGTCTGCTATGGTGTTCTTTGCAGATCAAAATTGTACCTGATGAGTAGTCACCGTGATGAACGTCCTATTCTGCAGAAAGCCCCTGCATCCAGCCAGAGTCCAACCCTGTCATCCCGCACATGGAAAGTTATATTTAGCTGAAGTCCACACTCTATACTCTAGCCTATCGTCCAATCCGCCCACGGTGCCGTCTAACGTGAGTCTGTATGTCGACATCGAACTGATAGCACTCAGACCAGCTCTCTCTCGCCGCAACGCACCATTCTCCCCGTTACTTTCTATTTTGCATGCAGCATCCAAACCTATGTCTCATATACGTAACGAACTGCGTAAGCCCTTTTCCCCACACACACCTTGCCGCATCCCGTCGTCCCGCCACTCGCTCTTGCTCCTGTCCCATCGTCAATCGTGTCACTCCCAGGACTAGACTCATTGTCATCAGATCCAGATCTTCGACAGCTATCCTACCTCCGCGCTCCTTTCAGCCTCACACGTTCCCTCGACGGATCACATCTACCTCTCTCTCAACTACTACCTCCCACACCCTCAACGCCCTGTATAAATTTTCACAGCAGCCAATTTCGATATTAATCTATACACGACTATCTCGACACGCGAAATCCTATACGTACTCTTCTCGTCCCCCTTCACTCACACGACACTTCGTCTAACACACACACACACACCCGTGAACTCCGGACCTTTTGTGGATATATTAGTTCGTGTTAGAGTCATTAGCCTTAATACGTATCTCCCGCGGCCATTCACTCCTGGCCCCCACACACAACACACCACCTCGCTCCCCCCGCTGATCCACGGCCCTTTCTCATCATCCTCCCATAGTTTTTTCGCGCCGTCGACACCCCCCGCCCTTTCCTCCTCAACGCCGCTGCGGCAGGGTTAGTAGAGCTAATCAGGTTTCAACATCATATGACTAAGTTTGTAAGTCTGTGTGTAGTTCTACCATGTTCCCTGCTTTACGTGTTCCCAATTACTTCCCAAGCAACCTGCATTTTTTGCTTCTGTCACATGCTCTTTGTTTCTCTCGCCAACACTCTCGCTGGACCCTACATTTCATATTCACCTCAATTGGCCAGTCATACTGAGAGAAGTCCCCTGAAGCATACGTCTCCACGCCCTGCCCCTTTGTGAACTACCCTTGTCCCCTAAGTCCCTGTCCTGCCCTTCCTCTCATGGTTTCTCGATAAGCCTACGCGTCCCACATACTTACGCACCCAACTCCCCCTTGCACAACACTCCTAATCTCGCTTTACCCCCATTTCTCTCGTCGATAAAGTATATAAATACTTGTACCGCAACCTACCAACAGTAACAGCAGGCTCTCCCCTCCCCCGGCTCTTCATTACCCGATCCTGCTTACTCACGTCCCTCATGCCTTTTTCGCTCCAGGTCCACCGCCCAGTGAGCATCATCTACCTCTTATATTGGAGATTCTGATCTTCACCCACCCCCACAGCTCACCGCCTTTTCACTAATTCCTCACTCACATCAACCCCCCATGACCACGTGGACCCCCTTTGTTTCCGTCTTGCCCTTTTTTCTTCTTCCGCGTTCTGCCCCTCCGTTCACCGCCCATGCGCTCCCCTCGCCTGGTTCTCCGTCATAACAGTTTCACTACGGATGCCACCGTCCGTCCTGCCCCCCTCACCCGCTCAACCTTACGCAAATAACTCATTCAACGGCAACCCACTCTTGCTCTGGTCGTGACCCGTCGGCCCGGGCTCTGGTTCCATACAGTGGTGTAGGCCGCTCTCCCATTACTCTGGTCCAGTCTTGATCCAAACAATTCTCCCCCTCACAGCACACTCCTGAGCCCTCCCCCGCGCCCCTCAGTTCGTTTGCCCCACACGCGCTGCCTCGCACAGTCATCCCTTAACCACTACTGTCCCCAACACCCGACATCAGCCCCAGCTGTGCTCAATGCAACTCCGAAACACGCACCCGTGCTAACTTCACCATGACTCAAACTGGGGAGCAACCTAACAGCCCACATTCTCAAAACTTGTAGCCATGCCCTCCTCGTCAGCTTGTCTTTCCCCGACCACGACACAACCCTCCCACTATATGTGTTCAACACCTCCATGTCGTCCTCACCAATTCTAATGCCCTGCCCTCGCCGCCTCCTCGATTTTCTGCGACTCACCCCTCCATAATAATGAAAGCATATCGTGTTGTTTGCGAATTCTTCTCACTCCCAGTATTCCCACGACTTGATACCGCCATGACCCACCCCCCTTCTTTTGAATCGTCTTCGACGTACCTCTGTCATCCACATTTGAGTTTCTGTCTGTATCTCTGATTCGTGCCTCATCTTTTGTCACACTTTCTCTTCCGTGACCCGGTCATCGTGGACCCCCCCAGCCCCTTGGGAGCCAGCCGTTCCGCGGGCGCCGCTCAGCACAGAAAGCGAAACTCCTAAGGATCGGCTACCCAAGCCTGTGTCCAGCCCCCCACTCACATATGGACCACACCCTTCTAAGTATCCCTGCCCCTCGCTATTCTCTTACTGCAAACCATGGTTATGCCACACTCTTCACGAATGGAGAAGTGAAACCGTCTGCGAACATTGACAATATTCACAAGACAGACATTCCCCCCTGTGCCTTCCTGGAACCTACCTTCGTCCCACCGACAGACCCTTCGAAGGAGGTTGGAAGATTAGGTCAATCCTTACCTTTGATGTCTGTATAATTCGCTCGGCTTTCTCCCGCCCGTACAAAACTCTTCCACCGTGAAAACGCAGAGCAATCTAGCAATCTAAACACTTCACTGTCCGCTTAAGTCTAATTCTCTACTTCACCATGTCGCACACATACCAGAGCATACCGCTGCTTTCTCTGGAAACAAGAGTTTAGCGGCGCCGCAACTCTACATCCCGCGATTTCATGTAGAATCTGTTACACTGCTGTGGTTTCACCTCTCCGAGCAGTTGTGCAACCCTTGCTCTATCCACAATACTTCTTTCAACGCGATATCTTACCCACTTGGGGGCCCTGTTAGCCCCGCCTCCATCCTCCTTTGCGGCCGTGGGGTCGAAGATGGGCGTTGGCAGTACTCATACGAAAAAAAGACCAGTCTTGTTGATATGACTACAAAAACCTCCATGCTGGAGGTTAGCTTAAACTGCTACTATGTAATCACACTTTAAAAAGTTGCAATTCATCTTTTCGAACGTTGACCGACACCCTCCCTACTCTTCCATCCTATACGTTTGTTGCTTCAAGAGTTCTACTTCCCCCCTGTGCCAACACCCCCTCCTGGCCTGGCTTACCGTCCGCACTTGCTCCTAACACCCGACATCCATACTGAGTTTTCTTGATGTGCCACCTCACCCGAGGAATCGCCCTCCCTCCATGCACCCCCCCACCCCCCCACGCGCGAACTCGCGCGCGTACATAGTCTACGAAGGCGTTACTTTTGACGCGCTCAGCATCACCTTATATCTATATATATCAAGAACATAGACTATTGACTGCTTCACAGTTGCGTTATGCTAGTTAGTTCTATGCTTACGCACGATCGCCCAACTGTCATCAAAGCTTCTCTGGAAGTGACCTTGCTCATTGTTTCACCCGGAGCCAGTGGACGCATTTCGGGAACCAATTATGCTCTTCCTGCCCGTGTCGATCGGGCATTTGACAGTATACCATCGAAAAGACCAGCTTTTGACGCTACTAACAAACCTTTATACTGGCGTAGTAGTAAAATTGCTCTATATAAATAACATGTTCGGTATCGAAAAACCTTTTGTCAAGGTCTTTCTCTATTTCCGTTGTGATAGTTTTGAACTCAGGCGCTTGCTTGGTTACGCAATCGCATTATTTTTGAACGCAGCTCAGCATCGCAATAAATTTGGAATGCAAATAAAATGAACTGATTGACTGCTTCGCGTTGTGTTTTCTAGCATGGTCAATGGTTACAGGCTCACTTTATTGAGTTGTCCTAGTTGAATTTTTCGGTATTGCAGCGATACTTCTGACTGTGTTTCATAAAAAGAAAACGAATGATTTTTCTGTAGTGTAACCCACTACAAGTCTTGAACTTTGAAATCCCATCCTTTTTTCCGTTTTGTGATCGGTGTGCCTTTACAACCCTTATCGAATTAAGGTCATGGTAGATGTACCTCACCTGAACGCCATCGTCAAACGCGACATGAGAGAACGAATGGAGCCTTGGCAGATTGCGGCACTGTCACCATCTCATCAGGTCGGGTTTGAAAATATCATATGTCAAATAAGTTTATCCCGTATGGGCTGTAGAATTTGGTATTCGCCTTCATTTCCAGATGATTATGTTGAAGTGACATTTTAGAAGCGTCTCGTTTGGGATTCAGCACCGCTGTCGATGAACTACATTGTACAAGTGATACATGTGCATGATAACGCATCACCAGATGCACTCCAATCGGACAACATCATGGATGCGATTGAAGTGTTTGCAAAACGTCTGCGAAACGTGACGAAAATACAGGTTCGTGAGTTTTCTGAAAGCTACTTTTATGATCAGAAGTTTTATATCATCGAATTTTTTTTACTGCTATTGCCTTTTATAATTGCTGTTTGAATTTTCGAAAGAACTTCATTTCAGAAACTTCTATTCCATTGTTTGTTTATTATGATCAGGGCCTGGCGTAGGGGTATGAAATGAGAATGGTTTATTTAGTTGTCAATGTTCTTTTGAAACGTGTGACCCCTCTCAGGTGTGGTCCTTTCACCCACGGTAAGCCTCTCTAGTCCATTGACCTCAATGGTGCGTAAAGTACCACCATAGAGTACCATAGGTGTACCAACAAGAGTAAAATTCTTGTCACATCAGTAAATACAAATTATTGGACTCTGGTTGAAGAGCGCAAAGCATTCCCATGAATCGTTGTTTAACTCCGTATTTTCCCAGTTAGAATTGCTTATTTGACAGTTTTTTCCCGCATCATTTGCAACCGTCTTGCACCAAAACCTACATAAGGGCAGCGGAGATGAACAACCTTATGCTCGGGATCCGGGTGGGAAAAACAAGTGAATACGAAAACGGCATAGCCCAAATTCATTATTTTTCGTTCTGCGAATTTCATGTTGATGTTTTCATTTTCAGCTCAGTTCAGAACATTTGTGGGACTTCGAGATTTCGAATTTCCTAGAAACGGATGTTCAGGGCAGATCAACTCTTTCACAACAGGGAATGGAACGCCTGCTGAAGGAGGTAAGAACATTCGTGTTTTCGGGCTGTGGATTTGTTTTCCGCTTTGGTTTCCGATTGTGCTACAAATGCTGGTTTCGTACACATTTTTAGAGGTTTCGAACTGAAAATAGGACTCATTGATAAGCTCTTTCCCTAGGTCGATTCTCAACTGCAATCGGTAGAATCATCGGTACCTGTTTTGAAAATAATAATTGTCGAGGTGGACGTCCCTGTGGTGATGCTGGACGCTTTTGTGAGTGCCCTTTCATTTGCGAATTTCTTAAGCAAGCTCGACTGTCATTTTTTTCGTAAGTTAACGAGTTTATGTGATTGCTGAGCTATCCAATAACCCTTACAGGGCGAAGATACTCGTGGAGCTGCGGTGGCGTCGTGGGGAGCAGTTATACCACGAATTGGCGTTGGTGAGACCCAGGAAGCAGCATATCCTGCTGCTCGTGTGCTTGGCGCTCTGCGAGTACTACTTGGAGTGGACAGTGATCTGCCAACCACCTGGAAACGAGCCTCAGTACCATTAGCTGTTTGGGAAGCAGACAGGATGCGACTCAGGGCAGTTATAGACAATGCGATGCGTGCTATGTCAGCTGTAAGTGCGCTCAAGGTGAGTATCTGCTTGTTCTACTAATATAGCGGTAAAGCGGGAAGCTGTTGCAGCCATTTATAATACCATTTATAATGCAGTAGTTTAATACAAACAGTGCTGCTTCAGTTTCCTTGCTGGCAGGACCAGGTTACTTCCATTTTTTGTCTGCTTCTTCAGTCCACGACATGTTGTTTTGCAGCAGTTTCAAATACCCTCTACTTTTACGTTAATTTTTTGTTTAATTAAGGCATTGACAGTGAAGATCACGAATGTTGTGATTGGCGATGATGTAGCGGCTCGGGCAAACCAAGCTGTTCGTCTTGTTAGAGAAGGCTTGACAAATTCAAAAGCACCTCAACTTGATAAGGTAAGCACCCAATGTTAGGTCAAATGGGTTTCGAAAATTGTCTCGGTGTTTTAGTTACTTGGGGAAGATGAGATAAGTATAGTTTGTTGTTCTATTTTTTTAATTTCGCTCATGCAATAGCATAAAGGTGACCGGTGTTTTTGAAAATGATAAATCGACAGGTGTCACAACTCAAATATTCATAGTCATTCATAGTCACGTTAGTGTCAAAAAAAAAGAAAAAAAAAAATAAAAAAAAAAAAAACAAAAAAATAAAATTCTCGCTCTGATAGGTATATTTCTGCAGAAATCGCGTACAGGAAAGTGAAAGTGAGTGATAATATGGTGGATAGCTCGTTTTGAACGGTATAGTCACGAGCTAATTCAGCTTTTTTTTTCAAAAGATCGGTTAATTAGTACCTTATTCGCCGAGCAAGATACAACGCGATCGTGTCCTGTGTTCATTTATGGTTAAATGCCCACTCACCCATGTGTGCCCAGATCAAAAAAGTTGGGTGCGTTCGGACCATCCTAGAGGAAATTGTTACTGTCAGGCCTTAAAAACTCGTCTTCCTGTTCACTTCTCCATTTCCTACAGTCATGGCGCAGCTGACCATGCTGCATAAAACCCATTGAAATATCTCCTTCCTGAAACCAGGACGGGATTGATTGTGTGGCGTATGCCAGCCTGCTGCATAACTGATGACGCATCTGTCCCTCATCCTTCGTTTATGCTCCTTCAAAATCAGCTGGAAGGAGAAAAATGATCTAGTTCTGCGATACGCCACGCATTTTCACTTCAATTTGCAACGTGGAGGCAGCAACACTTCGCCAAAACAGCCAATCAGTATGAAGCTGAAAGGCAGACTTGCTGTCGGTTGACTTACCAGACGGTGGGATGGAAGCCTTGGCTGGTTTGGAGGGATCATCCCAGAGATCGTCGTGGGCAGGGGACACCATTTCTCGGTCGGTCACTTCCAACTTGGCAAGTGGCACGCTTACCACGCGAGCGGTCCGGGGATCAAATCCTGGGTCGTGAGTCGCCCGGGCCAACCAAGCCTTCCATCCCTCCGGGGTCGGTTAATTGGTACCAGACTTGTCTGGGAGGATAAAAACACTGACTTGAACATCGGCTGGCCCCCGCAAGTCATTGTATAGGCCACATCGCATTCAAACGCCACTGCGAATGTACAAATGGAAGTAGAATGCGTGCCCCGTGCATTGCTACTTATGGATAACTCTCCACTGGAATTTTTCAGATATCTGCTGGTCGCGTGATGGCGGACGAAGCGCTTTCACATCCTTCACTTCTGGCAATGTTATACTTCCCAAAGGATCAAACAATGGCCGTATACCTCCCGATCATGTTACCAACTCTCGTTCCGTTGTTCGGATCAATTGTAACGCTCTTTAAATGGGCTCTAGGATGGTCGTAAATGCTCAAGTGCGATCGTAAAGCGCTGTGCTCATGTAATCTCTCATTAATTCCACGCTCGCCGATGATTCTGATAGCTGTTTACGGGATTTTTCTCACTGTTGTTGTGCTTTATTTTCCTTTTTAAGATTTTTTTTTCGAATGTTTTGAGTGATGATTCACTATAAATCGTCAAAATTTTATGTGATCTACATCCGCTTGATTGAAATTGGTTTGACTAGGTATAAGTTTTCCATGAAAAGCGCCGCCACTCGTTTATCCTGGAGAGACTGTGGCTGTAGACTAGAAAGTGTGGAACAAATTATTACATTTATCAGCGCTATCGCAATATACGGGGGCATCCTTCAGGGTAAGCCTAAGAGGGGCAGGGAGGGACGGGGGGTGGCTTAGGGACAATGGAAATCGCGCATCCTCGAGTCTCTCCTCTCCTAGCATAGTCCGTTGTCAACAAAAATGAGATGTTTCTTGCGGTCTTAAATGTTATGCTGCTACCGTAATGTCCTCATATCTTGCGATAGCGCATATTTATCTTATACATTAATTACTGCATCAGGATGTCCTGCTCAAGGGAAAGCAGGAGGCTGGTGTCAATATAAACTTGTCATGAAGAAATACAGATGTAAAAATATGCATTAGATATGACACAAAAATCTCAAAAAAGGACCTGAAAATCCTTTGAATAAAAGTGAGGTGCGTCAGGAACCTATATTATCTCTTAGTTTCTTTCATGTCTGAACATAGCCCAGTGATACCATTGTGGAAAGACATTGAGGACAGAGGATAAAGGATTAAGCATTCAGCGTTGATAGCT
>MU869795.1:17629-28802 GCA_036418205.1 Ostertagia ostertagi | reverse complement strand
TATTGCTGGGCGCAAGGGGCCTTCCTCTAGTAGTATTCGTCTAAATGAAATGATTTAGACGTTCAACTGATCCGAAATTGTACTGAATACCATGCCACTAAGATAAGTATCTTACCCATCCCTAGAATGTTCCATACTCTGCACTCAACCACAATGACCTGGCCTACCAGAAGGATTGCGCGTCTTTCCGGTAAAAGAAGCTCTAGCGCCGCTATGCCCCTCCATAAGTCATCCTTCTGTGGAGCGCTACAGAACGGATAGGCGCTCGATGACGCGGTCTTTAGATTTGATTTTCATGTAAAAACAGTGGAGGACCATCAAATTAATTGCCGCTGACCATTAAATTTCATGGTAATAATTCTGCGCAGACTTCGATGTTATAAACTTGAAAACCAAGTTTCTTTTAAATGTTGCATCAGCAATAAACTTTTCTCTGATTGTGCCTTCAAGTTTGCTCTCGCACATGAAAACCAGATCTTCTATTTTTTCTGAATAGGTCAATGATCTCTCATGATAGTGAGATCTCAGATCAAGCAAAATTCTTTGCAGTCAGAGTACTAACTTTTCGCAATAAAATATTCAATCAGGATATGGTATGCTTATCTCTATGCTCATTTCGTAGACTGTTTTTTATTGGTTATTCAGAATCTACCCATCCCATTAGTCCTGTAATAATATCACAAAGGTAACAGAATGAAAGGTAACGATAGTGACTGCACTGGCTCAAAGGAGGATTCCACAGTAAGGATGAAGGTCGAAGAAGGGGAAACATACCAAGTGGAGAGACAGGCGGACCTTCTGAGGGTGCGGATCGACACGCAGTCCAATATCGAAGGATATGCCCCCGGCAATCTAGCATGGCCTTCGACGAGAGTCGCATCAATGCGCAAATCACGGGCAAGGAAGGGGTCCCATTTTCGGGCGATAGGCCATTTTTCAATGTTTTTTCTCCTTTCGTGCATCATTGACCATCGAACCTAGTTCCCAATAAGTTACTTTCTAATAAAAAATCCGCATTTAACTTCCAATGGACTACTTCATCGTAGAACCCGCCTTAGAGGGAAGTGAATACGATGGCTGTAGGGCAGAGCGATTTGTGACATCATTGAGTGTGATTTGAGGAATCGAATTATGATGTGGTCCCATCCACACCCTCTAGGGCCTAGTTCACCAATGAACCAATAACGGCATCAAAGCGCTCCACCCCCAACCATCATACCCGTGAAGCGACTACTGCAAAAGCACTCACAGTCAGATTATCCAAGAAACAGCTCCTTTCATCTCCATTAGGAATTCCCTGAATCTTCATTTACCCCCATTTTTGCTATTTCAGTTTCCAACTTAATCATACGCCGTTCGTTTTTTTATCACTGAGACGTCGTGCGGCACAGTCTGAGCTTGGGTAGGGTCTTTAACCTGATGGCAAATGCTGACTGAAAAGCGAGAGCAAAAGAGCAAACAGTGTCGTTCGCGCCAATGTTTGTCGTAGGCTTGCAGTGAAACAATCCATCCCGACCGGAAGAGACCTCGGCTTGCCGGGCAATGTGGCGAACTTGGCGAGCGGAATTCATAAATTCCCGATCGCTTGATCGCGAATATTGCACCATGGCATGGCCGGCTTTATTCGTGCTTTCATCTTTCCAAGTGCCCATCCCGCGCCTACAAATTTTTCCACAAAATTTCGTACTCACCCCCTCTACTGGAGGAGGTCTCCCACACGACCCCAGCTCAACTGTAGACAGTGTCATTGGGCCTGCCTTCACTTGACACACTCACCCTATCTCTAAGACTTCCAAATGTCAAGAAATGTCATGCAGGGGTGCTACTGTGTGCAGCTACGTGATAGCAAACTCGCGCAGTTCTACACATATCGCCAATTTTTTTCAAGACAGTCATTCTCACCAACTTTGATTGAAATATTCAGTGTTTTCAGAATTTTCTGTCGTTTTTGAATACTTGAATTTCAAATGCATGTAATCCCGGCTCAAAACAAACCTTCAAGTTGAAATAAAAAATTCGCATACCAAATAGCCTTCCGCTATAACCCGTCTTCAGTTGGCAGTTTGCTTAGGATTCGGAGCTCTGGGTTGGGGAGAATCTTTGAATTTTCTCTGTCTTCCCAACATGGATTACTTGATAAAAGGCATCCCATTAAATGTATGTATGATAGGTTAAATAAACATGCAATTGCAATGAGAAACTACCTCGTTCAAAAAATAAAATTTAACGGAAACTTTTTGACCATCCAGCTTCGGAAGCAAGTCATACTGCTCTGGAGCGTGAACTGAGGAAAAGTCGTTTAAGCATTGTAGTGGCTTGAACATTCTCTTACGGAAGCCCGAGACCTCGAAAAGTAGACACTTTGGTAGAACAGAGTTAGTGAGTAGGATTGTTGCCAGCATCATTCGTAGCCGAGGGTCAACTCGTGCGGAGTTGTGCTGTGCAACGTGGTCAAGCAATTAGACGATGTATCCGTTCTTTATAATGAGGATCTGAACCCATGTCTTTGAGTTTTTGGTGCATTTTGAATGTAATGTAAAGATGCTTTTCACCGTAACAGTCCAATCCTGATACGAAGAAATTGCAAGCCCCTGGACTCATGAAAGCGCCATAACTCTCAATTCAGGCCTAGTTTTAGTTTTGCGACGTTTGTAGAGCTTAATCGCGTCGATAATATGATTCACCAAGATTCGTGCGTAGAGAAGCACCTTACTCATGTTCGTCGGGCATTCAGTAGAAAAGTGAAATCGCTTTTTGTCAGCAAAACAAGCTAGAAATTGATGAAGCAACCCTTCAACAATTGTTATTTGTCAGCGGCCCGCCCTATCAAATTTTTGAACTTCCAGCTCTTCGTATATTGAGCTGTACAAACATATAAGCCCGGTTGGGCAGACCTCCTCTATGGTTCTTACACACACACGCCTAACTCAATATTTTTGGCAATATCGATGTAACGTTCGAATACCCCAGCCCCCTCTTATCATACACAATGGCTCTCGCTTCCGTTACAATAATTTTATCGGACTATATGTTTTTAGCACATTTATTGGGAATCAGAGGCCAAAGTGTATCGTTTTGATATTTCAGAACTGTTTCCGATAGTTTCAGGTCTACTTTTGAAATACATCACAATTTATATTTATAATATGGCATTTTGAAAAGTCAAAAATCTCGTTTGGAATTAGCTAAAGCCTGGATTGTTGGGTATGATGCATTATATAATCTTCGAGTATTACCGCATTTAAAGACTTCAAAAGTTCATAACAATTTCTAAACAAAGATTAGCTAAGCGTTGATAGAGCTGGGAGCTCTTTCAAGATATATCTCACAGCGATATGCAAGTTTCGCTAGTTTATTTCAATTGAAATGAGGCGTCAATGTGGAATATTGAAATACGCAGAACTTTTTGAAAACCTAATAATTAGGCAACCTCTAAACTGCTATTGCTCTTTTGTCATATGTGCTATATATTTTACTTCTCGTTCACAAGCGTTAGGGCGATTTAACGCGCTTCATGTGCTTGTCAGAACTGCGACATAGTCAGAGTCACGTTTGGCACTTTCGCTCCGGCCGTGGCGGCTTTAATTGTGCAAAAGTCGAGCGGTTGTACATAGAACTCTATTATTCATTTTCATACATTCTCGTTATAGTTCACTATTTTTTGATTGTTTGTTGGGTTGATAGCGTAGCGACCGTGAAAAAAAAATGGTTAACATCTGTTGCTCTTTAAAATTATGTGTTCGCTACTTTCGTGCCTATACTTTCGTTTTATTCTTGATAACGGTTTGTTTGCTTAGTCAGGCTGTACTTATGTAACTTTCCAAAGAATTTGGTTGCTCTAAGAAATGTCCTCAGTTTTTGGAATGCGCAGAAAAAAAGCTCGTATTACGAGAAATCATAAATATTTGACGACAATTCATTTTCTGAAACTTTGTCGTTGCCAGCTTTCCAACAGTTGTTATTCGAAAATGCGCCAAAAGCCCTAACTTGGAAACGCTAAACTGCTTAATGAATACGAAGGAGGCGCTTGATGAGCTCCGCAGAAGTACGTATTTAACTTATTGTGTACCTCATGGATGCACCATGTGCACACGCGCGCACTCGGTGGATGTTCTAGCGTCAATTACTTCTCTTCTTTTCGATTTCGCGATACCGCCTAGGTAGAAACGGCTATGGATTGGGTTAGTAAATAATGTTTGCCGAATGCGTGAAAGTATCTTCAGAGCTCCGATGCCCTTTCTATCCATAGCGACGTAGTGCGGGGGCACGCATGTGCATCACGCAGCATCACGCAGTGAAAATTGATTCTCGAATCGTTTCTATTTTTTCAAGTTCCGAATATAGTCCTTAATACGTACGGAAAAATTCTTTTATTTATACTAAAGTTACGAGGCCTTGTTTAGTGATAAAGCGGGTACAAGACTACAGGGAATGTCGCAGTCCGATCTGTCGTAATTTCAAAAATATGTGTCATACGCATTCGTGAAAGTGATGGATACTCTTCATTTCAATTGCGAACTTTTCTTATTAGAGGAGAATTTCCTATTGGAGGGCAGTTGTCACTCTCGGCTTACTTGCCCATTGCAACTAGTTCGTTTAAATAATGGTTAATCTGAGCTGCTCGATGCGTTTGTTTTTCATTGGATATAAAGCAGTTAGAAGGAAACAAGAAATAGGGCATAATACGAATGTAATCGCTTTTAATAGATCATAATCAACGATTGTTCTATGTTTTCAATTTTTTAATAAAAAAAATGTGAAAAATTAAATGTTGAGAGATTGCGTGGCTCGGACATAAACATCAGTATTTTGATAACAGTTCGATGCATGAATTATGCTGTAATTTGACCAAGGTGTTGTCTTTTTCCGAAGGCTTCCAGACCTTATTTATTTAGTTCGTTTACTTATATGTATTGTGTATTTTTTATAATATATCATTGTAAGTTCACTGTTGTACGGATATCTAAATAAAAGTATAAAGCATAAAGGATAAAGCATTAGTGCGTGCTCATCCCTTTTGGATGTCCGAAAGCATTCATACTTAGCATTTGTGCATTCGCGATGGCTTTTGATTGCGATGGCCTATAAATATGATTGCGGCACCGATGTAGAAGTCATGTTTTTTTATCTCACGGACAAGTCTGGTACAATTAAGAGACCCCGGAGAAATGGAAGAGGCTTGTTTGGCCCGCGATTCACGACCCAGGAATTTTGATCCCTCGGCCGCTCGTGGTAGAGCGCGCGCAGACTTGTCATAATGCCACTTTCGACCATCTTAAATGAGAGCAAAAATATAGAATTAAAAATAAAGGTGAAGGTAAAAGCTAACCAGGAAGGCGTTAAACCATGCAATAAGAGCTCTGAACTGAAACCTAGACGATTTGGTAGTGGTTACAAGCTAAAGGCTGCAAAAACCTACGTCAAGGGGAAGTATAGAGCGATCAAAGTGTTCGAAGCGCTCCCTGCGATATTGCTAATACTTGCATTTATCAGCCTTTCAAATTGGGTGCCAGATTGGCTTTCAGTGCAAAATAAATTTATAATGTAATGGTATTGGAGAATGTTTTTCACTAAAAAGGAATCTTTTGTATAATACAAGTGCAATAAAGTAACATTCACATCCAATTTGGGCCTTCATGACTCATATAACATGTTCATCGTAGCAACTTTATAATTTAAATTGTAACACCTTCCAGACTATCGATTTATGTAGTTTCAATCGAAAGTTCCAGGTATGTTGGAGGGTTCCCACTTACAAGTTGAACAGATTCCACCATTCCGGGCAAGAGAGGAAATTTTAATAATCAGGTTAAATTATTGAAGCAAAGAAAATTCCACAGACAATGGACCCATTGCTGAAACTAGTGGGAGTAGACTACAAGGTCATCTCACGTTCGAATTTTATCTAAAATTTGCGACCTCACTACTGCCCCCCCTCGAATAGGGGGATCTGATGATCCATCCTCCGCTCACTGAGCGGCTTTAAAGTTCCCAGTACTATCCTCATCCACATACATACAACGCTATTAATATGATATTAACTTGAGATCCATTGAACACACCAAATCGCTCCTTTGAAACAACCCTTTATCTGCTCCCAACGTTCCGTTCACGATGTGGTAACACTGCAAAACCCTGAAATATTGTCACAACCGCTTTTCCGGAAAATGTGGATCCCTCGTTTGGATCGCGTACAGTTTACCCTGTAGGACTACAGGATGAAGCAGAGTATTTTTTTCAGCAAACGCTGACTCACTGTCACATTACCTTTCGCGAAGTATGGGGGGGGGGGGGGCGGAATGTTCGTGAATATTTGATTTATTTTATTCATATATAAACTGGTGAATCAAATCGTACAGGTTTGAAATACAACATCACACCATCATTAGGAAACTCGTAACGATGCTATTAGAAAGACTCCACTCCCAAATGTAACAAACTTTTTGTTACTTGGCATTTTGGTTTGATATGTGTTCTAAAGGGACGGGTCGCTATCAGGTTCCTAGAGCAACTCGCCTCGTGAAAGTGGTAGGACCCCAAGCACAGAAGGTTAGGCACTTTTGTGACTGAAATTGGGAGAAAAGGGTGCTAACACCTCGGCTTCATCGCGGCCATTTTTGCTCATTCACACCGTACGCCTTGTCTACGTTCTCTCGTTTGATGTGTTCTCTCGCGTTATCTCTCTTTTCTGCTCTACGTCGTCTTGAAAGCAGCAATTACGATATTCTGAAGGAGGGTTCAGGGAGACGAGGGTGCTCAGTGGTGCACAGTGGCGAAAAAAGGCAGAGAAATCCTCGAGAAAACGCGAAACGGTACCCTCTTTTTTGATCGTTGGCTTCTACTCATAAGCAGGTAACAGCTCAGAAGTCGGACAAAGGAGCGAGTCTACCGTAGGGCGTTTAATCACCATGCCGAACCACGCTCCAATCGAGTTGCTCTGTTGTGCCGCTGCTGGCAACGCAACTCGTCCAAATCACCAGCTAAGCCAGTGGGCGGGTAGCCTTTGGAGGGCGGAGCGCTTTCGAAGTCCTGCTCAGCAATCAGCGTCCTTTCATCGTGAAAGCGCCACACCACGCTCAGCCAAGTAATTGCCTCATGCGGCGTACACGCTTTTCCGATGCGTTTCTTCTTTATCATAATCGCTGCGAGGAGCTTCGAGGTGGACCACACGAGAAGAAAGGTTTTACCTTCAATGACCTCTGCGGTTTCTTTTTTCCTCAACAGCAGCTCTTTTTGCATCTATTTTATTTGAGTAGAATAATACACTGAATTCGATCGCGCTCCGTGCCATTAGGTCCTGCTAATACAAAGCAACTGGAACAGAAATGCCCTGTTCTTTAAAAGAGGTGACTGGGCTTCAGTGCTCTTTGTGTGGTGTATGAATATTAAGACACTGTCCTGTACAACTATTTACGTTTATAATGAATAACAAGAATTGGTTGGCCTTCAATAATGTCAGGAACGCTATGGCTTAGATGCGTAGGCGAGGGCAATTTAGAGACATAATTGCTATCACGTATCACATCTTTCGAAAAAAAGGGTAGCAGTGATATCCTAAAGAAAATACAATTCCATTCTCAAAACGCCTTGTCTCGTACTGAATACGAAGAAGCCATAGGTTGCTGGGAGAACATCCTTAGGTTGCATTTGCCTACCAACAACTACTTCTTTCAACCTCTCTGATGAGTGGTTTGCAGCGCCTATAACCTCAATCCAGTTCAGAGGTTCCAGTACGTATCCAATCCTCACATAAGTTGAGAACTGTCTGATGCCGGTTAAAGGAATCCTTCCAAAAATTCTTGCATTCTTTTTCAACAGAATGTATAAGTTGTGATCACTAGATGCAATGCACAAAGTTTTACGCATGAAGGTTCGGTCTTCGAAGAGCAACAAACTCGCAAAAATCCATTCTATGGACATCGAAGGTAATTCGGGCGGAGCCAAAGGCGGGGCATGGAATAAATTCACAAGGGGCGCCTACGTATCAGACTAATTCTGATGCGTTGACCAATCCCCTTCAGAATCGCCACGCACTCTACGTGTTCAGGTGGCAAGCGTGGTGCGGAAACTGAAATCTGGTGCGGAATTCTTGCTCATTAATCGACTCCCCTATCCTCTGTTGTCCGTCATTTGATTGGCCTGACTTTAGCAGATCGTTAACTATATAGGCGTCAGCATACTTTCTTACATGATGCGCGGAGGGATGGTACTAAACGGTGCTCTGAACGGGATCCAGATTATAGGCCTACTCAAACCCTATCAGAAAGGGGTAGTTGTTGGGAGGTAAATGTAACCTAAGATGTTTCTCCCAGCAACTATGCTTCGTATTCACTTACGAGGACTAGTCGTTTCTTAAGAAATAACTTTCGCATTTTATGATTTATTTTTCTTTCGAATAGCAAATGCTACCCCGTTTCTTTATAAAGATGTGATTACGTAGTGTATGCAAATGCGTCTCTAAAATTGCCTCCGCCTTCGAAGCATAGCGTTCCGGACATTTAAACCAAAGACCAACTGATTTTTTGTTACTCTTATTAAACGTAAATAGTTGCTTTCAGGAACAGTTGTCTTTAACATCTTATATTACACACACAGAGAGCACTGAAGCCAGATCATTCCTTTCAGAAGACACTGAACATTTCTCGCTCCAGTTTGGTTTAACCGCACAGCAGGACCTAACGGCGGGCCGGAGCGCCGATCGAATTCGGTTGTGTTATTCTCTACTCAAATGTAAAAGTTAATGCAACAAATGGCGCTGGTTTTTAGAAAAACGCGAAACCATTTAGAGATTGAGTTGAAACCATTAATTTTCGTGTGGTCCACCTTAAGACGACGGAGAGACTTAGGAAGGAGAGAGGAGGAATACTGCGAGGAGAAACATTCGAATGCAGGAGAACGTAGGACAACTGCGTACGTGGCGACGAGGTAGCAAAATGGCCTCGGACACGCCTCTGCGAGTGGCACAGAGTCACCCTGCGTGCGCCAGTTCGCATACGGCACGTGGAGAGATCCCTAAACGCGACGCTTTGTATTGGGCGGAGACACAGACGGTCGAGCATGAACGAGTGTGAATGTTCGGCGCGATGGGAGAACGTGTTCTACATCGTGCGAAACTGCGCAACGCGACCGTTTGAGAATCTGCGCAAACGCAGGGTTACTCTGCTTAGCACTCTTTTCTCATAATAGTCACGACAGTGCTCTAATCTTCTGTGCTGGATGTCCTACACTTACACCGAAGTGATGTTTGCTCTAAAAATCTGGAATTTAGCGGCCCGCCCCTAAAAAGCAATTATATCGGATCACAATGCAAAACCAACGAAGAGTTCAGTACTTTGAAAGTGAGTCTGTCTAAACAGTAGGTCAGCGACGTTTTCCAAGATTGATGTGATGACGCATGTTCAAAACTGAATGATTGATACAAACATTAAGTTTTGATATGAATAAACTCAAATCAAATATTCACGCGATTCCGCCATTAGGTTCGCGAGGCAATGTGATCAGGCGTATCCGTTGAAACAAAAAGAACTGGTTCATCCTTTAGTAATTTCTACTGAAGGATTTCATCATAGGGCAAGTCTTGTGGGCATTGTGATTATTGTTTTGAATAATTCAAACCAGATTATTTAAAAGGGAATTTTCACAAAAAAATATGATCAAATTGCAGCCACAATTCACTGGCTTGAGACTCATGCATCCACGATTAAGAATGAAAAGAACAGAGATTTTCTCCTGTTTTGGGTTGTGAAAAAATCCGGAAAAATGGAAGTAAGATGCGCCTACGCGTCCGAAGTGCCCACGGACGTCTTTCACGATGCTTGGCAATGGGGATGCTCAACTTGCGTTCTTGGAGTGCTTCATAGAAACTCTTTCTGGCCTCCAGCTTTATTGCATTCACATTCTAAGATCTGATTTGTCCTCTACTTCTTCCAAAATCGCCACGCTTGACCTGATTCTTCACTGCATCGCCTTGCTACGCGTGCGCGCCGGACTTATTCATGCGCCGCTTTGGCTCCGCCGCGAATACCTTCGATTGGTCAGAGAATGATTTTTCGGTGAAGTTTGTATTTCTTTTCGGAAACGAACCTTCCATGCGCAAAACTTTGTGTATTGCATCTGAAATCCAGCTTGATGCATTCACGTATTGAGAAAGAAGCAGAATCTCGCGAAGGATTCCCTTAAACAACTTCCTCTTCTCTTGCTCGCATGTGTGGGTCGGAGATCTGTTCAACTTATAAGGGAAGGCTTTCAGACATCCCATGGAATTATCGATTAAGAGCCTTACAATTAAATCGATATATTGGAGGGCTTGATTATCAATTTGGAATTCAAGCTGCCACATGAACCTGCCCTAGGAAGTCGTGAAAGGTCCAAAGTTGGTTTTTGAGGCTACCTTGGCTGCAGCGTATTTGACAAAGCCTTTTTGAAAGGAAGGCGATTTGCCTCCAGTTAATAATAACATATATTCTTGGCACTGGACGCCATTGGCAACAATTTGAAAGGCTTTGGCATAAATGCTAGAGTTGGCATCTAGGGGAAATCGAACCTTGTACCAGTTTTTTGATCGCTCACAAGTTCCTTTGGCAGGTTTACGTAGCGTTTGAGCCTTATACTAAACAGCGTTTCTAGGCTCGACCAATTCGCCCCCCAGCTTCGTTTCAAAGCTCCGATGGGGTTTAGAGCCTTACCTTGGTTAGTCTCCCACCTTTACTTTTACGTTTCCTTAGGTTTCTTGTTCCCCCTTTTTGAGTAGATAAGGCAAATAGCCGTGCACTACATGATGATAAATAATCAAATAAATTAAGTAAACGATAAATAAATAAATATATCTGGAAAGCATGCCGAAATGATACATCTGTCAAATTTACCAGAAATTTCGACATCGACTGTTATTTCACAATACTTGCTAGTTTTGCTACGAGTCACGCCAATTCCTCATCGACCATTGATTTTCTTACATTTTTTATTAAAAAAGAACTTAAAAAGCAATGAACGGATCGGCGAGAGAAAGATTAACATTGGTATGTAGCCATATTCTTCTTTTTTCCATTCTACTGGCTAATCATGCTATCGAGCTGTTCAAGATTACCCACCCATTTATTTTACTGGCTCTATGGTTGCATGGACAACAAGCAATCTATCAGTTTGAACAAAATGTTGTCAAAGGATCTCTTCT
>MU869794.1:0-36127 GCA_036418205.1 Ostertagia ostertagi | reverse complement strand
ATTTTTCCTTCTTTCTTGTACCGCTCCCATCCTTAACTTAATTTGAAATGAGTGCTTTTTCATCGTAAATTCCGCATTTGATGACGCGAAAACTTGGTGACGTGACACCCCATTCTTAGATGTATGAAGCCATTTTTTAGGTCGTCTTCCTACGTTTGAGTTGTCCCCCCTTCCCACCTCTGTTGAACATGGTTCGCTAGCCCCAAATCCATGTTTCACGAAAACAACGATGAGAAAAGGAATTTACTGTGTCATCGAGTGAAGAGGCTTAACCAAAAGAAATTCTATATCGACATCCCAGATTACCATTTGGCCACTACACTCCCCAAGTTCCTAAAACGGTGGATGTTCGAAGAAACACGATAATCGGTGCTGGGTATTCATTTTCAAGGTCGTTAGCATCAAATGTTGTACGACTGCTAAATTGTCTTTTCATTCAGTGCATGTAGGTTGTTTACAAACATCACTTTAGCCCCGTACTCCACCGCGCGTATCAAACGGACAGTAAGCTAATGATTTCACGAAGCAAATTATTCCCTACCGGTGGAACCAAACGCTCCACCAACTGTCCAGTTTCACTGAAGCCTTTGATGTCGTGCGCGCGGTGCGTGCGGAGCCAAACTGGTTATTTCGTAACACACAACACGTTGTATAACAGTAACTTGATTTGTGAAAGATCCACAGGCACTTACCTCGAATTTCAATGAAAATCAGCAAAAACGCTGCCGATTGGCGTTGCATGATGATGCCGAAATGCTGAGCGATGGTCAGAGGTTTACCCAGCTGGCAGCTGGTGGTCAGCGCGAGAATCACGATCAAATATTTATCGTTGAAATACGATTGGACATGAATATTATGGTCGAACAAAATCCAGTATCTGTTAGAATAAAGCGATCGGTAGAGTCTTGGAAGTGAACAATGCATAACGAGGGACAGCGGAGAAATCTATCACTGTATCATTTGAACGCGCTAGTGAAGTACAAGACGTATGAGTAAATAACCTGAATTCAGTAGACACTAAAAAATTGAAGTGACCCCCACACCTTCAAGGCAGTGAACATTAAAACCGGAGAGTGGAGCGGTTTTGATGACATCATTCAACGCCTCTGGCGAAAAACACATCTCGCAGCTGTAGAAGGGTTAGGTTGGGATCAGCCACCAATGCTACCGAAAACACTCACTGACGTGGTTAAAACCGCTCTGCCTCCCAGCCATCGCGTTCACTGCCTTTGGCTTAACGAATTTTTATGATAAAATTTGCCATTGAGAAATGAACCTAGAAATTGTACAAGATATCAAACTGATAACGTTTCTTGGTAGACGACTGGAGTCGTTGTCTCTTGAATCGCTCTCGGATACTGCCAGTGACCTCGTAGTCGATAGCGAGCTGTAAGGAATCAGTAATTGGTTGGGACAAACAATCAGTTGCTTGGTGTTTATCACTCTCCACTTGCGCCACGAACTCGAAGTCCATTCAGAATCGTTGTGGATGATTGCACATTTGGCGTACTCATTGCAAAACGATTTCAAAGTTAACCTTCCACGTACTTACTATCCCAGAATGGTAACATTTGTTTGGTCAGTCGAAGAGATGAATGGCTTGCTGAGATCATTTAGATCGCTACATCTCAGGAGAAAAAGAAACGACATTCTAACGGTTGACAACATTCTTAGTAAGCGAATTGATTTGAGTAGTCATTTGTTTTTCAAGCTGGTGCCGTCCAAGACTAGGGGTGATATGTTCAAATTACTCTTTCGGCAACCTCGTACGTCCATTGGTAGAAATTTTTTCACTTTTCGGGCTGGAACGGAGCACGCAAAAAATGAGTAAAGCTATGCAAATACCAATTTCTTTCTTTAAACTCAGGAAAGTTGTTTCATCATTATCATCATTTTTTCTCCTGGTCATTTTTTCGGCTAGAATTGATTAACTTGTTTCATGACTTGTTGTGTTGGTTTACATGTTATTTAGCATGTAATAAATTGAAATTGAAATTTAGAAGAGGTGTTATCTGCATGTGGGCGTGGCTACTTTGTGTGGGCGAGCGATATGTGGTGATGATTGGCTGCAAATGTCGCACACACTTTTGCAGTCATAATAATGTACTTGGTACCCTTGCCATCCGCAGTTGGCCTGCGCTGAGTTGTAGGTGGAGTTGATTCCAGGAACATGTTTCGGAGAGGGCCCATCTTGCCATTGCTTGATCCTAAACCTTGTAATGCACTACTATTAGGGTAGTTATAGATGTATAGATATGTCTTATCATTGGAATTGTCGGTTGTCAGTAGTATGACACAGTCGCTGTTCAAGGTTACTTTTGATTTCAACGCGTTTCCCCTCTAGCTCAGCGTGCTTGTGCAGGACAAGCTCGAAATTTCGTAAATGGGCATTCGTCCTGAAAGTTAATTCCATCTATTTTCCACATTCTCCATGAGAAACATACAGAAGCTGTAAAAGGTTCTCTCTGTGGGTAACTCAACCTTCACAGTCCATCTGATATTTTGTGGCCGTAATATTAGGTAACGCTGAGAAGTTTGCGTGTCTGTGGCGTCATTGAATTGGAGCTGAATAACTCATACTAATGCCAGTCACTCGTTTTCCCACAGGATAAAAGGTCACGAAATCACTACATTTGAATCACATTCTCAAGGAACGTCAGGGCAAAGTAGCAAGAATGTACGTGACTGAGTCGTGACGCATCTGCTTGCGCCCTTGCCCTTTCCACCAAGTGTACGGACAAGCGAATGTGGGAGACAAAGCAAGGCAGCCCATTTTTGATGGCGTATAGAGTCTCGAAGCAAGGATATCGCGAAAAATACTATAAAATTTGCGTTTGTGTCGCAAAGGATTGGTGTCAAACCATCAATTTGGGCCAATTTTGAGATCGGCACGATCTGCCTTCTAGAAAGCTCATCCGTGTGATCCCCTTCACTTTCTTCCTTACCTATCACTTCATTATATAAACCACAACTTTGGTGTGTCGGTTTGTCGCTGTGTGTGTGTCGTTCAGTCCGTCCGGCCCAACCGCCAACAGAACCAGGAAGGTCGAAGGGCTACACTTCGTGATGTTGATGTCACGATTATGATAACACACAGCGGCTATATATACACCGATGAGCACACTCAGACTTTTTCTGCATGGTGCTACAGTGGCAGCTGGAGGCGGGGGGGGGCAGTGGAGAAAGGAGGGGCAGAAAAGGGGAGGGAAGGAGGGGAGAGGATAAAACAAGGGAGGACATGGTGCTGCCAGCTGGAGGGCAAGAGGTGAGGGTAGAAAGGGGGGTTGAGAGAGGATGCAGGGTAGGAGTACAACCGCTTTCACGTGAATGGGCTATACTATCCGTGTTGAGGTATTACTTAAACGTGACTTTGTGATTCTGATAACACCCACAACGGCTGTACATATGAACACCGATCGAGCTCACGTTCAGTTTTACTCTATCATGTGCAGGTGGAGGAACCACAGCGGAAGACGTGAAGCTTACGCAGACAAGCAACTTCGCAGCGGTTGACGGGGGACCAATCTGGTATAATAGAAGCTGGTTCTACCTGAGAAACTCAATCACTCAGAAACTTTGTTGGCCGCCACGGAAAGCCGAGAGCATTATGATGCAAGTTCCGTTTTTTTTGATTCGTGTCAAATTTTCTCCAGTTTCTATCGCAAAATTCTCTATCACACAAATACCGCTCATTCCAGCATATTAAAGGCAAAATCCGGGATTAAACAGGTGCTATCAGTGCTTTGTAGTGATCAATCAGAAAGCAGAAAGGAAACTAAGGTGAATCTTTGAGAACGCTGAAATAGAGGCCCTATCCTTCAGTAGGGTCGGATGTGGTACGCAAAATGAGCAAGCAAGAAGGGGCCGCTCAAACACAAGACAGAATACAGATGAGAGCATAAGTCAGTCTCTGAGAAAGCACCAGCTGATACTACTAAACTATAACCCAGCAGGACTAGCGATGTGTCTCTGTTGGCTAATTCAACTCCCGACCCCCCCACCCCCCGCCGCCCACTGTCCACACGCGAACGACTGGCATAATTGGCCTGCAGCTTTTAGCACCTGATCGGCACAATGCAGATCACCGTTTCTGATCACAATGATTGTCAAGTGGGGTGTCTCTGGCCACCCCCCGACCCGCACTGCTTCTAAAGAACTGCTTTCGACTGAAGACAAGTCGTATCCCTTCTATTTATAAGCGATATAATATGATATGAATAGATATTTGGTGTATCTCATGTATGTGTCGTGTGTGAGTGTGTGTGGTGTCTCGTCATCTATGCCTGTTCGGTCCGCAAAATGAAGTGAGTGAGACGGAGCTGCATGGGATAAACAAACGCTAACAAATCGGGTAGCTTACAGGATTTGAAGATCTCAATTGTTGTAGCAGGGATAGTTGTGATAACAACTTGGGCTATATAAACTACTGCTGGAACACTTCGTTCAATTCCAAATGGTGCTGCAGTGAGTGAGGAGTGGAAAGAGAGGGGGATGCGGAAGGCAAGCGAAAATCTAACCGCCATATCATGAATTGTGTCTCTTCATAACTGTAATGAAACTACGATTGTGTTGCATACGCGTCACTTCCAGGAGGTGTTGGTGTCAACAGGAGGAGGGACCATTAAGGCGGAGGATAGAAATGCTTTGCGCATTAAAGGAAAGTCCCGGCGAGTTGCACAGGGGCCTAATACGGGTCGTCAAATAAACGAACAAATCAGGACAATTTTTTTCATCTCAAAACACAACACATACTGTTTCCTGTGGTCACGTTTAGTAAACGGCATTAGTAGTCGATAACCCAGAAACCTTCATTCCTTCATTGGACTGACATCGTCTTCTTCCTTCCATGTAATAGTACTTAGAGATGTCACTACACTTGTTTTCTAATGCTCTACCCGTAACCCATGGCCCAGCTGAATAGTTGTAGTGAAGAGTCGAGTGGAAAAATCTCAATCGCCGTCTCGTTTGCTGCTATGGGAACTGCCGTCAACAGGGTGTTTCTGGAAAGCCAAGAGCGTAACTTCTGAACCGGATTCTAAGTCTTACAACGCGATAAAGCAACTTCATGTGGGAACGGTTGCCACACGCCCGCACTCATATCCGCGGGCAATCGTTCACTATTGATTCTCATTGGACCATCGCAACGTCTGTCATCTCTCACTTGGTAACCAGTAATTGGTACAAGAGATATATATCACAAGGGAGTCTTTCAAGGTGTGAAACGATTTTCCAGAATATATATGCTTGTTGTAAGAGCTCATGATTTGGGCTACGAAAACCGAGGGTCATTTGGGAACGTAACACGAAAGTGAAGAAAGTAAAAGTTAACACTTCCGTGTGCGAACATAATTCGCACATACTGACTGTAAATCGTGTCCGGTAAGTCGTATTAGTATGATCTTGCATTCCTCATGACGAAGGGCTGAAGTGATGCTCAATTAGCGTTTTCACACCACGTAACTTTTTCAACACTTGCTCTTTCAACTCTACTCCGGCACAATAGGAAGGCTGTGAACAATGTCTTTTCAGTTCGAGAACCAGAAGCCTCTCACTATGTAATCTTGTTTCCCTCTGCTTTCAGTTTTTTATAAGTTATGCTACCAGAATAATATAATAAGAAATAAGCGGTACCAGGGAGGTTTCGGAACTGTGAGAAGCACCCCAAGATCGAAGTGTGGAAAGATACGTGCCCCGTGGTTTTTTTTTTGTACAAAAAAGTGGATTACCCCATCGCCAATGTCTCAGTGGAACAGTCTTTTGCTGTTACCAGAAACAGAGCACTGGTGCTGCTTTGCGTCGCTGGCACCCTATCGGCTGAGGAGAAATCCGCGGCTGTTGGCAGAGATTGTGGAAGAGGACTTGTCGACTTGATTGTTCCTTTATTGTCTGGAAGGGATTCGCTGTAGGTCGAAACATGTTTCACGTGGAATTAGCACAGAGTTCAGAATATTTGAATTTTATTTGAATATCCTCTCATAGTGCTTGGTTGGTCAGCTGTAGTTTCATTTTCTAGAATGGTTAATCCGTCATCAGGAATGTGGTCGCGCGCATTGCGAATCCAGCTAGGGTTAACGCTATGAAAATCCCGGACCACGAGGAACAGAGTCCCGACCCTACCCTAATTTCCGGAAAGCTTCTCATCCGGTGCGACCAGAGAAATAAAAGAGTGTGCGGCTTTCCTGCGCTAATCTAAGGCTTATTGTTAGCTATCTTGAATGTACTAGGTTTTGACTGCCCCTACCTTGTCAAGGACACGAGCGGCACTCCGCAATTCTTGGCAGGTTGCCCCATTTCAGCATTCTCATGCACACTGTGTACGCTTTTCCTCATCAGACTCCATGCAGTGGACCTGGAGGTATCACGTTGTGTAGAAGAGAGCAAAAACTTCAAAAAAAAAAGCGATCTAAGGGAAATGGGTTGCGATTAACACCACCACCCCTTCACTCATTCGAGTTCCCTCACGAAACGGTTGATCCATCCACTCCATGAAGTGGAACTGGAGGTGTCTGGCGTGCCAAATTCAAGGCAGGTTTTCATCTTAGATACTGTAACCATAAACCAGATTGAGTCGAGACTAAGAACGTGACAATACCTTCGGTGACTGAGTCTGCTGTATGAGGGTATACGAATCGGTGTGGATCGTTCGGAAATCTTCGCTGTCTGTGACGCGAGCTGTCGGATGTCCACGGTATGCTGTCACTCCCAGTGCTCCCACTAGCACAAGCTGGACAATCGCATAACTGAAAACTGATTTCTGGAAGAAATCACTATATCAGCGTTCATACTCTGCACCGAAAGCGCGAAGATTTGTCGCTTCCGCGTAGAGTATGGCCTTGCTTAGAATATTAACAAACCTGTCATCGGCTCCTATAAGCGCGTCACAAATCAGTCCCATCCCGTAGTACATCCAGAACATGGCCACAGTTGTCTATAAATGCAACCCTTTTTGCTACGCCATTGTTCCGGAAACCGAATTCAATCCCTCACCACACTTATTGTGCTGTTGTCGTTATTGATTGCAAGGATTCTCAAAGTAAACATGATGGCAGGCACAAGAGTGAAGACGTGAATCACAGTCTAAAAATCGAGTTTCATGGTACTGGGACACACAAAAAGTCTATATTCTTTAAAGCTGTCTTCATTGTTAAAATACACACACACGTTTTAATGCGCTCCTTCAAGAGCTCAAAGGGGAAGTATAGGGTCATGGATTGCTTTTAAAGGTCTGCTCATAATACTGCATGCCTCAAAGTCGGGGTTTACGATGACTGATAGCCCACTGGAAGTCAAGGTGGAGGCGATCAGAGGTGCAGGGATGAAGAAAGAACTACGAGAAATGGTCCAAAATCCTAGAATGGGACCCGTTCTTTGCCCGCCGATTTTCGCATTGATGCGTCATCAGCGCTATCGTCTTCACCGTTTACGCTTTTTCTACCAAACTGGTAGAGCCAGACGGCAAGTGCCTACCCATCGGCGGACACGCACACGCGCGAATTGTGTGGGTATGGCCCGGCTAGGGTGATGGAAGCACACCCTTTGCTGCAAAAGGCACATCGTCCCGTAGAGGGTCCGCTTGCTTTCGACTCAGTATTTTCCCTTCTTCCACCTCCAACCCTGTCGTGAAATCTTCCTTACATTACAGTATAATATACAATCTTAGGGGGATCTTGGCTGTACCAAGATCCCATTCGTATCCCAACACTGGCCCCTCGTAACAAAGCGACGCTTGAAAATTGCTACACAGGCAGTTAGATCGAGCCGCGCTGTGAGCGCCGCGCGGTTGTTTCCCGAAGCTCACGTATCCTTACGGCAATCCTCTCTAGGAATCCTACTATATATAAAATCGGCTTAAGCGTTGTGTGTGTGTGTCTGACCGGAAATTATAACTTCATTCCCTTTGGTCCCCAAGCGCTCAAACTTTCAGGTGGTACGGGGGGCTGGACATGAACATCAATGGGAAGTGATCGGAATTGATAACCACTGATTAGAGCTGATAACGGACGTCGGAAAGCTCATATCACCAATCTCGCTACGCCGTTCGCGTTGACAGTTGAGAGTTTTCACTCATAAGTGTAATGTGCTGTGTGACGGGGACCCGAACAGGGAGCGAAGAATGGTGATAGCAAGTGATAAGAGATGGCAACGTGAGCCGGAATGCAAAGGCCACCAGTTTTGTTGCTTTTCTCACATTGGCAGTAACATGTTTTAACCCATTCTAACCCATATTATGTGGGATGAGGCGGGGACTATGAGAGTGGGTGAAAGGAGGTGGCGGTAAGTGATAAGAACCGATAAGGGGCGTCAAAGTGTGAACACCACCAATTTCGTCGCGGCCTTCGCAGTGACACTAGAACCTTGGCTCTTACATACGGTACGGAGAATCTTACGGGAACCCGAATGGTGAGTGATCAAAAGTGATAACAATCGATAACGGCTGATAACGAAGTCTAGAATTTGAGTAATATCCTTCGTGGTGACAGTAAAACCTTCGCTACTACATGTTCCATAGGGGGTTGGACTGGGACAACGGTGCTATAGGTGTGAACGGTAACTGACGACAAGAAATGATAATTGGCGTCTGAATGCAAACACTACAGCTTTGTTGCAATTAACACTGCCATCATGGCGGCAAGGCTAAGCCAGGTTCTTAGCACGTGAATATGCTTCGTTTCTAACCTTTCACCAAACGGTGCAAAGAAAGTTGAAACACTCAACTATCTACTAACTATTGGACCCGGACCAATGACAAGTTATCATCAGAGCTAGGTCAGTTGCAGATTGAATGGTCATATCTCACTCTTTCAGCGATACTCACAGTATTAATTCTGTAGACCGCTAAATCATTCAAACTCGATATTAATGCTGAATGTTTACAAAGTCGTGATAAGCCGTTTTCATTCCGCATGCTACGCGTGCACTACGAAATAGCCTTCAGCGGAATGGACAGCCTTTACATCTAATTAGGAGCATTTTTCAAAGCAGCACAATAATATTTCTCAGCCAAGTGACCTAACATTCCATAGGTTGTCCAGTTTCACTGAGGCCCACCATATGATGCGCGCGGATGCGTGCGGAGCTAAACTGGTTTTCAATAAGCGGCGTCTGTAGGCGAATGGTTTCGGGCAGCTACTATGTGAATATATGTATGTAGCTGTCTGGCACTATATATCTCGGAGCCTCGGGGGGGGGGGGAAGAATGACATTGCGTCGGAACCACGGTAATATTCAGGTTTGGAATTAAGCCTTAGGGAGGAGAGGGAGTCCGGCATGCGTAATCGCTGCGTTTCATTGGGGTCTTACCCGGTGGAAAGTTGGTGCACGTAACGGTGACACCTTTTTGCACACTGCTCCTCCCCCTCCCCACCAAATCACAACATGCCGCTGCTTAAACACACCATGGATTATCAGCGATGGGCTCCTCTGTTCCTAGCTCAGGTGAGCCTTTTCAAACCATCAAATGCCCTGCCTCCGGTTGCATGCGCAGTTCTCAGAAGGTAATGGCACATGCTGTTGACTAACGATACTTGTCATAATTGCATTAGCCAACGTTCAGAGTTGTGATCATGTATGCGATTATACGGTAAGCGACAAGAGGACACGTATCGACTCGATTGCCCCGCCCACTGAGCGATCGCTTCATCGCGTAATCGCCTAATCGATACTATCCATTTCCTTATAGGCCAACCGCTTGGTCGTCTAATCGCTTAATCGCATGTACAATCGCTTATCCTGAACTCTTCCTCAATGATAATGCAATCATTCCTGAATGAGACTTATTTGACCTCCACAAACTTCACCATTTGCTTGAAGTCTGGTTAAGTTACCGGTCAAATAAACTGTGGTTATGAGCTGATGCTATGACAAACTTTCTCTTCAGAATCCTATCGGATGTGAAGAGTGTATGATTTGGCGCAAGTGTGGTAGGAATGGAGTGGGGGGAGGGGAGAGGAGGCTGCGGCGCGAGAGACTCCGCCGGCAACACCAATCCAATTTTCCGTAAGAGCCCTGGGTTGACGGCCCGTTCGGCTTATTCGTGGAGAGCATGAAAACAGAAGTATAAGGCCCTTAAACTCCCTACGTACACTACTCCGCGGTAGCTTTGAATACGGAACAAGCAGTAGGAGCTGATCGTGCCAAAGCAAATGTAGCTCAAGAAATCGCCTAGTTCCTACAAAGCAGCTGAAATTCTCGAGTGAGCAGGTCTTAAGTCTCAAGTGTTACGCATCCTGGTGAGATGCCGACCAACCCCAAGTGCTTCATCATTTACTCATCTGTTTCCGAAGTGTGTTCAGTATCCTACCTTCATATCCGCATTGTGGAGAATGAAAGCAGCAAATCCACACAACGCAGCCAAGGCAAGAGCTTCTCTAGTGGACAGCTCGATATTTCTGGTGGTACGACCTGAATTGAACACGATGTTGCTGCATAGTTTGTCATAAAACGCAAAGCAACGAGGCTACCGTCACGGGAACTCAGCGGAGAGTAGAATGATTTATACATATCGGATATGTGGGATGAAAGGACGAGTAGATCTCAAACCTACCGCATCACCTCTTTTATACCTAGAGATTCACGAAAATAAAAATATTTTTGTTGTTCATTGAACGGTAGCTTCACGTGAGAAGTTATCCAGGTGCACCAGTGGCATATATAGGGGAGGCCGAAAAAAAGAGACACTTCACTCCACGTTCCAGACAGCATTAATCACACTTTGCTAGGATCAAGTCGGCTGCCCCCAACTAAGTACTAAAGAGCACATTCTAATCTATCTAAAATTTACATGACAGCCTTCTTCACCGACGACATCAGAAGATTTTCCCACGGAAACATGAATCACGGTACGAGCTCAACGAGGTCGTGGAGGTACCATAGACCATTACGACGCCCGTGTAAAGCTAGTCAAAAGCGGTTTTGCACAGTCACAGCTAATGTCTCTTGGAAGCTATCCAACAGATAATCCATTGAAGAAATTACGTAGCAGCGTCAGTTCGGAGCGATTACGATAAGCGTCGTTGAGCTCAACGATGGCGGCAGATGACGTCATATGCTGAAGACGGTGGGGGCAGTAAAGGATGGCCTGCTTCTGTTTACGGGGTAATACCTAAGGAATATTCCGCCGTAGAACTTTCATTAATGTCGGCTCTCTGTGCGACGAAAAGTTTGAAGATGTGCGTCATGGGCAGAGTGTCTCTTTTTTTTCGGCCACCCCTGTACAGTGGCAGTAAAAAGTGTTCGTTGGAACAGTTTTTCGTGCTCGTCTTTTCTTTTGCCGGAAAAACATCAGCGGTCTCAAAACTTTTTCTCTTGAACATCCCGATTCTTTGAAACTCACCTGTCACCTGTATCACCTGTCGTCCCTTTGATCGTCGATTTGCTCGAGCGGGCGTCAGCAACGTCTCCATTCGTCCCTGTCGCGTACCAGAGTTGCCCAGTGGACCCACCTCGCTCGAGGGACACAACGTCTCTCATTCCTTTCGTTCAGAGCTTTCGTGAAGAAGTCTGACCATAGGGGCGGTCGTCCAGGTATTCGCTTGACGTCCCGAGGGATTCAGTCGGTAACCGCTCTGGTCCAACGGTCATCACAGAATCGCATGACGTGTCAGGCCCACCTGACCTTTGATTCCTTGGCGAAAACGGCAGCGTCACTGATCTTCGACTGTTGACACAGTTCGAAACTCCGGATTCCCCTCTGCACTTGCGTGTATTGGGTTACTCCTAGCATCGTCCTATCAACAGCGCGATGGATAACGCTGACCGCATGCTCATCCTGCCTTCGTAGAGTCCAATTCTCTGAGGGGTTAAGGCAGGAAGGACTGCGGAATCGAAAAGGTGGGCACGGAAACGGATGTTCTTCCTCTTCTTCACTACTCTCTCGATGGTCTTAAACGCTCCCCAAGCCGCTCGTTTCCCTACTCAGCTCTGGAGCTAGATCGTTCATCATATTGATTTCCCGTCCTAGGTACACGTAGCTGGAGCATTCGGTGATGTTCGTTCCGTTGAGCATGAATGGGGCATCAGGAACCAACCCGTTCCTCATAAACATCGTCTTCGTTAGGTTCAGCTGCAGACCGACCTTACCAGGCGCAGTCAAAATCAGCCAGCATTCGCTCTGCTTGGTCGATGTTCGACGTTATAAGAACCATGTCGTCAACAAAACGAAGGTGGTGTAGCTGCCGGCCGTCGACCTTCACTCCCATGCCTTCCCATTCCAGTTGACGCATGACGTCTCGAGAGCAGCGCTGAAGAGTTCGGGCGAGATGGTGTCACCTTGTCGAACCCCTCCCTTAATGTCGACGATGACATCCTTGTCTAATAGAATGGTGAGATCCTGGTCGTAAAGCTGCTGTAGAACTCACGAAGAATCCTTATGTACTGAGTAGGAGCGCCCTGGTTGCCCAAGGCTTCGATGACCACTTCTGTCTCCACAGAGTCGAAGGAAAGTCGATGAACGTGAGGCGAAACGGCATCTTGTACTCTCGTGGTACTTTAATGAGTCTCGTAACCGTGTGGATAAGGTCGACCGTACTGAACCCTCTCCAAACCCTGCTTGTTCGCATGGCTGACCTTCATCTAGTATTTTGCCGATCCTGTTGAAGATGACTCGAGTGAATAGGGTGTATTACAGACAGCAGGCAGATTGGGCGATAGTTGCCAATGTCGTCCAAGTCTCCCTTCTTGTACAGCAACACGGTCCTGCTGGTTTTCCACGGAGTGGGTACCTTGCATTCCGACAGGTAGCGCGTGAAGAGTCGAGCCAGAGTTTTGATGATAACTGGCGGTGCGTTCTTCAGATGTTCCGGTTTAACCCTGTCGAGACCGGGCGCTGTACAATTCTTCACCGACTTGATGGCGTGTCGGATTTCGGAAGGGAGAACTGAAGGGACAACGTATCCATCCTCTTGCGGTTGTATTAGTTAGACAGTTATGGCATGGCTATGAAGGATCGAGTAGATTCCCTGGATGACTTTCTCCATTGCTCTTCGGAAGAAGTACTGTCCATAGGACGTCGGCAGGCAGTCACTTGGTATGTAGTTGCAAATTAGGGGGCATGTGAGCTCTCCCAGCATCTGCTGACTGTCACTATCTGCTGCTCTTTCTCTTGAGATCTTCCTTTATCGCTGTGATGCATAGCTGCGCAAGATTGCCATTTGAGTAGCGTGTTGCATGCGCTCTGCGGACTCACGTTAGCTATTCTGCCTCAGAGTTTCGTGACAAGACTCCCGTGGTGGCTTTCAGACTATCTTGCATTCTGGACAGTACTAAACGAAGCTGATGATATCACTCGTCGATGTCTCGATAGTCCTCATGAAGGGGAAAAAGAGAAGTAAGTGGTCCATTGAGACTTCGTGGCAGCTCGCCTTCTACTTTGATGTCTTAAACACGCATCAAAATGGAAAACTTTGGCGAGGAGGCGATGGTCGATCGTACTAGAACTCTCGGAACAACAGCGACATCGTCATGCAACTTTCGATTAATGATGTGGTCTAATTCGTTTATGGAACTTTATCAATCTGGTGGTTCCAAGTCCTACTAAGGTGGGGGGGATTCTGGACTGTAGTTCATGGGATCGATTGGTGGACCGATTATCTCAGCAGCTCTTTTTGCCTTGCCTTCATTCCAGTCATTCGTGAGTACTGAGTGAAGTTTCTTGAGACGTTCTTCTTTCGCGCAATCTGGCGTTGAAGTCAGCCGACGATACTTATAAAGCATAGGTCGGGCCTTAGATTCTTCAGCCTCTGAAGACGTGTCCTACTAATGAAAAACTTTGAAATCAGGCGATATAACACTATAAATACTGAAACATGTATCAATCTTGGAGATGCGTTGTTAACGCAACAAATCCAAGAACACATTTCGCGGCAAAAACCTCATAAATGGGTTTTGGGTAGGAAAATTGACGTGTATAAAGGAAAAAGCAAAGAAAACGTAGTCTGAACAGGCTCTTACAGAGAGAGACCCTCGGCGCTTAACGTGCGGCAAAAACGCATGTGACAGTTGTCAGAAGCGTCCGCCCGGTAATGCGCTCATTGATGCGCAAATGAATGGCTATTTGCAAGCATCTGGCATTTCCATTGTAGCGCGGCAGTTGTAATCCAACCTCAGTTAGATTTTGATCTAATGCTTTATTAGTAAATTTTAGAATTTCGTAGTAGGGATTTTAAAACGCGACGCTTCTACATTTAGGAATTTCAATGTAATAATTGATATTACACTTCCGTAACTCTACCTATACACATATCTATCCCTACTATATATAAAGCGCTAAGTCTGTCTGTTCGTCTGTGTGTGTGTCACGAAATTCATAGCACGCGTCGCAGCAGTCGTTAGGAGCTGATTTTCATATGATATAGGGGTGGGACGGAAACATATTTGGTGGGGGTCACCAAGTGATAACGACTGATAAGAGCAGATAAGAGGCGCTGAAACACAAATTTCACGAAATTCATAGTGCGTTCCGCAGCAGTCATCAGGAGCTGATTTTGGGACATGATGTATGCGGTGAGACGGAAACATATTTGGTGGGGGTCACCAAGTGATAACGACTGATGGGGTCTGATAGTAACGATATGCGTACGAACGTAGAGAGCACTTGAAATAGAAAATAGAGAGCAGATTGTAGATAATGCCTTTCATTTCAATATCATTTCATCAGGTTGTAATTGTGAACTCAAACACCTTTCCACCGCTTCACCTTCTAGGGTTCTTAAGAATGAATGGGATGCTCGAATAAATATGATAATGAATACTAGGCATTCCGTTTTGAGATAGTCGACCGCTAAATTACCTCGATACTCGACGCATAGTGGTTGTTTACATCATCACTTTAGCTGTGCACTTCACTGCGCTTATCAAACAGCGAGATACAGCCAAGATAGACCTATGCAACGGACAGTGATACATTTAACGGAGCAGTTATGATTTAGCGGTGAAACCTGAAGTTTCATCTATTGTCAGTTCTATCAATGCGCGCGGTAGCGGGCGGAGCTAAACTGATTACATATAACCCCAAATTTGCTCACAGTGTAATTCAATGCTCTAATTATAAAAATAACATTGGTTTTCGATTGTAGTGCCATCTGGCGTCACTTTGTAAAGGCACTTGTTTTCTCTTTGGATACACAGTAGTTGTATGGTGCTAATTAGAATATGAATTTTGATAATGGCATAATTGTCAGTTTCGATGGAAATTAATTTTATATATTTGGGGTTGTAATAGTTGAATAGTGGTCTATATTTTCACGGAATAGGACTGTGATAATTAGACAAGATTACATTTGAGTGTTCGAGATGGTTGGTGATCATCGAGGAGCCAAGACTGACATAGATTGCGCTCAAATAAATGCTCGGCTATATCTTCAGGTTTGGATATCAAGCTCTAGGTTTGTGTTCTTCCATGCGTTTTCTTTGTTCTTCAGACCCAAGTGTCGATGGCGTGAAAGTGATTGAGTCGTTCAGGATGTCCAGCTATGCTCCCATCCCGTAGTTTGGGTACCTCAAAGTGGACGTTCGTAGGTCATTCGCGTAGAGTACGATGTGAGATGTTTCTCCAAATATTTAATTGTTGTCGCATTCTTTCTAAATTTGGTGAAATATGTGTTTCACATTCGTTCATGATGTGGTCTGTGGCAGTATGATTACTACACATGAATTGACTCAATTTACAGAAGCGAATGACGAATAAAATATTTACTCTGCGAACAAAGTGTGCATATGTATGATATACCTAGACACATTGAAACATATAATACAGTTTCGGACCAATCACAAAAGAGATTGACGTGGATACTAGAACATCAGGAACACAGCACTACTTATGACACCGAAAACAATAGAAGACCTACTAACATAAGACAACCGGAAGTAATTGGTTTGCAATTTTAGCTGTCGCAAACACCTGTGCCAACCTGAGTGTTATTTCAACATCGAACTGGGCGTAGAACTATGACATCGTGTACTAGTAGACAAGTTTTATCGCATTCAAAGCGAAATACCATCATCTGCAATGACATGGTGCTGACGGCGTCATTCTAGAAGCTGTCGAAGAACGTAAGGACCGAGCCACAATGGCAACAGCGCCTCTCGCCTTGATCTCGTTCTGAAACTACACGTTAAAGTATCAAGATGATCTTTATTACCGAGAACACGCTCACCGAGGGCCATTCATGCACATCTATCACGTGCATCAAACAGGTGTTAAAAATGGCCCTGACATCGGACCCATCTACCCCTCTCCTCAGAGCTGCGCACAGCCACGATTTGACGTCCTCGACCCACATCTCAATCATCCCACAATCCTTCAATCTGGCTACCTGTAAATATCCGCTTAGCGTGGCCTTCTTATGGAATTCCACTCCTACCTGCGACAATTTGTTACCCAGCCACTTCGCGAGGTGCCATCCATCATACAGGTGTGGGAAGTCACCTATCTCAGCCCTCATTTGTCGTAGTGCTTTCCAACTGCCCGGTTACGGTCGGTCGTTAACGAGCTGACTCGTGAACCGCAGGCAGTCACCCATCGCATTAGGCGCCTGACGCCCTCCACCTCCATACAGTTGCTCTTACTCTCTAAAAACATAGCATTTGCGAAGGCTTTAGCCTTCTCTGACTAGTGACGCACCTGTTTCAGAGCGATGTAGGACTTCTGTATGGAGGACCAACTTTGTTCTCAAATCGCAAAGCACTACCTTACAAGTGAGAGCTGAGTAACTACGGCTGTCGAAGGCACCGTCAGCAGCCAAATTGAGGTTCCCTGCCTCCTGTGAGAAGGGAAGGCTTTTGGCATGCCATTAGGTTGTAAATTTGGTATTTTACCTCACTCTTTTCTTTCACCTTTTCCAGCACTTCAATTTGGTGGGCGGCATAAACTTTTTCAATCACTGCCTTCGTCCATCCGAAGATTATATAAAAATGGGATCTGGAGAACAGTGCCAGATTCATTTGTAGTGCCCATCGTGCCAACTGCTGAAGTTACGACAACTAGGTATTAGTATTTCCGCATAAGGTGATTTCTTCTACTAACCACATATCGCGCACCGATGGTGATTGCAGAGACGGGTCCAATAAGATTTCCTTTGAACATCTTTTCACCCGGGTGGTTCACGGCACCTCTTGACTTTCCCATTTCTTAGCGGAACACATACTACATTTAAAGCGAACGACTGCGGCAGTTCTCACTGCCTTGAGCTCTGCCTTCCCTAATCGGTGGCCGCACTGGGGACAAAATCGAAATAGCGACATCAGCATGAGACCCTGCACAATGGAGAATTTATCCAAGACAGTACAATCTGTTTCTTCATGATCTTCCGATTCAGAGTCCAATTCTTCGGTGTTTGGATCGTAATCAGGGTCACTGCTTCTATCCTCCTCCTCCGACACCTGAACCTACATTCATTGATGCAGAAATAATAATAATTTGTTTACAACCTCGAAGCTCTGATCAGATGCAGTGTCATCGTTCTCATCGCTACCCTGTCCCACCGCGATCCCTACGTCATGAACCATTTGGGCTTCAGCCGGGCGCGAAAAGCCTGAGAATGCGTCCACTGCGGCAATGGGTGCAGGTCCCGTGAAACCTTTCTGGAATTCCGATTTTTGCATAGGGCAATGGGTAGTTTTTTTTAGAATACAAGTTTGAACCTCCTCCTCAGGTGCTCTCCTTTTTTCGGTCCTAAGTTCACAATGGATGGCGTCCTGAGTTACGTAGGTCTAAATCAAAATGCAAGTTAGTGAAGTTTTTTCCAAGGTTGAATAAACTCTTCCTTCACCTGTTCCGTTACCTTCCAAAGTTCTGTACCGTAGTAAAGTTTCAGTGAGTCATTCATGAACCTGCTAACATCTAGACGAGTAAAGCTAGCGATACTCTAAATTTGCATCTTCCCATTTCCAGTGAGAATCATATCGATTGAAATTTATCAAATCATACTGTTGCCATGGAGTTGAATGCATCAACAAAGTTCTGCGGAATGTCTCCATTGGTTACAAACACACTTGGCCTTGACGAATTCGGATCATAGCACCGAGAGATGCACTTCCCCGCGATGGACATTTCAGAGGATATCACTAATGCCTGTTTATAAGAAGAGTTTATACCGAGTCTCTTGAAGAATATTTGAGTGGAGTTTCCTCTCCGCTTGCACAAAATGGTCATCACATAAATAAGCTGTCCGAGGCCTGGCTGGCCTTGCAAGACTGCGTCCAAATTCAAGTTTAATGCATCCAGCAAATAGCCAGAACATTAGCATCACAGCGTGTTGATTCTTTCCTTGCAACGCTCTTTTTGCAGTGCGATCAGACAAAACTGCTCCGCAAATTGCGCAATTAACCATACTTGGGTGCTCTAAAAAATTTTATATCCGCTATGGGAAAACCGACATCCTACTAGATTCAGTCCGCTAATTATTTATGTGTGTGAAGGACGACTGTTATGGCGAAAACCATTAGCGTTCATCGCACACATACACTCCATATCTCGAAGTCTGATTGGGCGTGTTACCGGAAATGACGCGGCGCCCACCGCACTTGTTAGATGTCGTGTGGATAAGCTACTGCGCCAGGCACAAGCGAAGCATGCTGGAAGCGGCTTCGGACTTCAAGACATGGACTGTACACAGACACACAGACATACTTCGTGAATTACAGTCGATATCCGAAAGTTGGGGTGGGTGTGTCGGCACTATTGCACTACGACAACTCCAGTAGGAGTGAGTGGGGTCGAAAATACGAATATGACATCCTTTTTTTGTCGTTGGCACTATTTGGTGCCTATTTTCTGCTCGTCTGCGCCCTCTCACTAATTGGATCGCAATCAGGACTAAGCCTTTGGAGAGTGGAGGTGAGTATGACACTTACTCTTCAATCTCACACACTTCAACCTTTGCCGCACGTTGCTTGGTTTACCCACTACACCGCGATCGGTCCCTTTTCTTAGGTTTAGCCCTAGGAACAAAGTGAGAGAGCCCAGAAAAGCAGAAAATCAGCGCGAAAACAGCGATAGCGACGAAAACGAATGTCATATTCGTAACCAGGGCCCCAAGTAACCCCTACATACAAGTTTACAGCGAATTTCGTGAAATTCAGTAGCGGCGCCAACTGGCGCTAGCAACGCCAACTGGCGCCGTCTGGCGCCAATTTGGCGCCAACGTCAAAAATGGATCTCATATTCGTGATCAGGGCCTCCGATAACCCCCATAAACGAAGTTTCAGCTAAAAAAATTCTTTTGACCCATTTCCCCCTACTGGGGTTGTAATAGTGCAATAGCTCCGGTGTGTCACCTGAAGTGACGTGCACTTGATAGAAGATGCGTGGAGAAGCTGTTGCCAGCATGCTTTGCTGATATCCTGCGATGTGTGTTGGAAGCAGCTTATCCGTGCAACTTCTATCGAGTGCACGTCACTTCCGATGACACAGGTACCCTAACTTTCCGATATCGACTGTACATCAAAAGGAAACCAAGTGAAAATGGAAATGCCGTATCTTCACGGAGCCGTTATAAATGTTTCTACAGCTTGACTTCGTTGACATCACTCGCCAATTCAGAACGCAGCCACGTTTTATGCGTGTACCTGTCCTGCGCATCTTGGACCACATTATACATAGCTGTTTTTTTTTATCTCGGCTTTCGTGTGTCAATTAAAAACACAGGTCCTAGGTTTTCAACAATACTGATCGCTCTGTTACACTGGTGTCACCGTCCGTGATCCATCGATCTGATCACATAAATCAGGTGCCCCCATCAATACTGTGAGGTGGTGCTAATTCTGCTGCCTTCTGCTTGACAGTGATTGGAGGACTGTTATTCATGATTCGATTTGTGCCACATTTACTGTTTCAACTGCTCAAATGGAGCTCTCGCGATTAGCGATGCGCACAAACAACGAAATGTTTCAGGGACTCTTACACCATCACTACTCCACATTGTCCCGAGTGTGGTTCACTTCGACAGAAAGCGCTGCGAAACGCGAAAAAATCGCTTTCTGCCTTAGTGAACCACACCCCATTTCTCCGATTCGTCAAACTCAATGAACCTTCCGTCAATTTTCTCCCATTGCCTCGCATTCTTCCCTATTCCCATGCTCCTTGCCCTTTAATGCAAGAAACACATGAGAACACTAAAAGTTATTAACAGCCACTGAAAAAGTAAACAGTAAACAGTCCTGAAAGGGAAAACGCCGTTGTGGCTCCTTGCATATTGAGGGATGGAATCGTGGTGCAGTAGTTGAGCTTCGGAATATGGACCTCCGCTGTTTTTCGATCACTGTTAGCATTACTTCCAGCATTTCCATATATCTGTAACAGCTACGAACTCAAAGGAAATAGGAGATGACATCATACTGGTACGAAGGCTTTATTAATTCCTATACTTGTGGATCGCACCATGTGACCAGCAGTAGTATATTCCAAGCTCATCAAAGATAACAACTTCAATTAACATCTATACAAAGTGTTGTACAAATTTTCTCGAAAAAATCAATACCACCTTTTCTTCAGCGGCAGGGTGCTTCAGTAACTCGGGCATCATCACTCTACAATGACGTGCAACAACTATAAAATGTAACTGAAGAACGTTTGTCGAAATCTGAAACAACGAGAAGCTCCAATTTCTTAAAAGAATCAGACCGCTGAATTACCCATGTAAAAACTTATAGTACCTGAAACTTATAGTATCTCGGCCTTGAGTATGCACTGCTGAAGCATTGATCGGAGCTGTCAGTAACTGCGAACACTGAGCCAGCTCTGAAAACACTGCAAAGTCCGAACAATGCTGACAGATCTGGTATTGGATAAATACGGCTGAAAGATAGGTACCTTAAACTAAACTACCAGATGAAGTCGACTAGATCACCAAAAACGATAACTTTCAAAAGATCCAAAGGTTGCACCTTGCAAAGTGTTTCTGATCGACTCTGCGACTTGGAGAGACGCCTCGATCGGTGGAGGCTGCGACGAAGGTGTTTGCTGCAGAATATTATTGAAATGAATGGGGGAAAATGCAAAAAAATATCGGCAAGAAAGGTGCAATGAAAGCCCAACCTCCATGGATTGCTCCAATGGTTTACCCGACTTCACGGGTCTCTCCGGTCTGTGCTCTATTCTTCTATCACAATCCAATCGGCAAGCTTAAAACTGTTCTAGTTTCCCAGCTAAGTCGTTCGATAAAGGAGATAATTCGTCAGCAAGCCTATCTTCGAGATCGCACATCTAAGAATCTTTAGTGGTAACTCAAACAATGCAAACAAAATATCTCACTAATGAATTTTATAGCACTCATTTGCTGTGAGCAACGAAAGCTACTTTGGCGTACTAGCAAGGTGCCTAGCGAGGTAAATACATAAATCGTTGGACTCCATGCTTACACTGAAGACAAATGTATTGAAACACCTATATTGGTGAGGGTGATAGGGGTGTTGCTTGGATTGAGTGGTTCTTGTTTAAGCCTGAGAGGGGATCGTATTATTGAGATTGATTGAACAAGGATGGTAGGGATCGTGCGTATTTCCCGCATACAATAGGGACGAAAGATGAGAGCGATTGTATAAAGAGCAAGTTATAGAAACAAATCAGGCAATTCTAAAATACAACGCGTAAACGTTCCTACCTGACTGGTCAGTTCCAAGTCGCCATATTTTGTTCCGCAGTTCTACCTCCAATACTGCCACACGTTTCTTGTAGAACAAAAGCACAGCTAAGCATGAAAAGCACCGTACACGATGATAAGGATAAATCCTTCTATTATATAAAGCACTAACTTTGTGTGTCGGTTTGTGTATCTGTATGTGTTGTGAAATGTGAGGGTGTGTGTGTGTCCGTCCGCAAAATTAAGTGAGTGAAAAGGAAGCTCATGGAATAAACAAACCGCTAACAAAATTGGGATGGCTTACAGGTTGAGCTATCAATGTTTTGTAGCAGGATAGTTGTGATAACACTCTTAGGGCTATATAAACACCTGCTTAGCACACTTCCGTTCATTCCACATGGTGCTGCAGTGGCAGCTGGAGGGCAGTGGAGAGAGGAAGGGAGGATGAGGAAGGGAAGCGAAAAATCTACCTCAATCATGATTGTGTCCCTTCTACTGTATGGAACACCATTGTGTTGCATACGAGTCACTTCCAGGAGGTGTTGGTGTCACAGGAGGAAGGGACCATAGCGGAGGATAGAAACCTTGCGCAGGAAAGGAAGGTCCCGGCGGTTGACGGGGGACTAATCTGGTAGTATTACAACCCACGTTCAAGCAGTCGTTCTCTTTTCTCTCTGAGATCACCTCTTCGCTGACCACTTTCAAATGAGATTTGAACCCAAAGAACACTAATAAAAGCTTGAAATTAAAATGATTTATAACTTGGGAGAAATTTATGGGCATTTCAAATCGAAAAAAAGAAGCAACTTTGACCTAGCACACGTTCGCGTACTGAGGTGAAAGTTTTTCATACCTGATGTGAACATGTGTGTTGAATCGACTGACAAAACGGACATAACCTGAAAATATGACGTATTTGAAAGGAAAAACCTCACTGCATCGAAAGCCCTGGCAAGAAAAAAGGAAGAGACCGGCATAATCATCATTGATTTTCAAAGGATCGGCGTCAAATTGTCCCGGTGGACCCGAAACGACCGCAAATGTCTGCGCAGCCAATCACGTACCCTTTACAGCAGCAAGGAGGCGGGTCCACCGAGGCTCGGTAGAGCCAAACTTTTCGACAAACTTCGAGCCCTTCTCACGCACTTCAGAGGTGAGTTTTTACTTCAGTGACAGTTCCTTTCGACTTCACTTGGGTTGGGGCATGCTTGCACACCTCAGCATTGGACTAGTTGAAACCCTCCCTGGACTGTTGCTTTAAGTGAGAAAAAATAATGCACGAAAAATTGTTTCGGACCAGTTTGACTGCTGCTGTATTATGAACCAAGTATTATTATCTGGATAGAGGTCCACTTTCTAAAGGAGGATTCCACGATAAGATTGTAGGCAGGGTCAACCCCATCGTTGGTACTTTTTGAAACTTCGACGCCTCGGCACACTTCAGGGATAGCCCATCATTAAACGATGTGCTTCACCAAGGGCCACTCTACTACCCGACCTCTGGTTGGTGCATTTTCGAATGCCGAAATACGTCATCGTAGCCGACGTAGAAAAGGCCTTTCTTCAGGTACAACTACAGGAACAAGGTAGAGACGCGACAAGATTTTTGTGGATAGAAGAACTCGTGGAACCGGTCACTGACAACAACATCAGAGTGTTTCGTTTTACTTGAGTGACATTGGACTCAATGTCTCCCCACACCTATTGGCAGTCACTATCAGACGTTAGTTGAAGTGCGAAGTGGAAGACAAAAACGTTGCTAAGGAAATACAAGACAACTTGTACGTGGACACCTCGCACTCTCAGCGGAGAACGAAGAGGACGCTATCTATAATTCACTTAAAGCAAAATCTTCGCTCAGACGGGAATGAACCTAAGAGAGTTTCAATCGAATTATGACAACATACATCACTCTTTACCCGAAAAAGCCTGTGCGAAGTCAGCACTACAAAAGATCCTAGGCACCACTTGGAATTCTAAAGAGGACATCTTCCTTATATCATGCTCAATGTCTCTTCCGAATAACTTGACTAAACGGCAAGTGCTCATCAAATGTCCTCAATCTTTGACCCTATGGGATGGTTAGTTCCTCTTCTAATGCCAGCAAAGAAATTCCAACAAGATTGATGGAAGCGGAATTCTCATGGGACGCTAACCTACCATAACCAGCTCGCGCACAATCGAGATCCATCCGGGGATATTGATAATTTTCAAAAACCACTTCCACGACCCTACATGGAGCACACCTCACTCCAAAATCTCGCAGTCTTTGCGGATGCAAGAGAATACGCCATGGCAACCTGTGCTGTGCTGTGCGGTACGAAGCATGGAAACGAAGGACTCTGAACGCTCTCTGACGATTTATTGCGCGGAGAGGACGTGTCGCAAAACGTCTCAGAAAATATCTTGCGGAATGTAACAAATAATGAGATTGAATGGAACCGCACCCCGCCCTGGCAAGGTGGATTTCATGAGCGCCTCATAAAATCTATCAAGTATGCACTCTACAAAGCCTTGAGAGGCTCAAAAAGGAGGACGTTGGATAGCAGAAGTAGAAGTATGCCTAAACTCTCGGCCTCTTACATGCCAAGGAGAAGCACAAGAAACACTGAGCTCTATTCGGCCAGTAAGCTTCATATAACGAAATATAACACTACAGCTGCCGAACTCTACACACTTATAAAAGACACTACTCCAATATATTCATATTACAAGGGTTCGAGTTATTAGTTAGTTATTACAAGGGCACACAGAGAAAGTTCTATTCAACGATTTTTGAACAACAACAAGTCAGATAGGCCCCTCTTAGAAAAAAACGCTTCCGATCATGAAAATACACACGGAAGAAAACTTTTTTACTATACCATACTCCCTTACTATCGCGGAACGCGAGAGTAAGGTGTTTTCAAAGGCAAATGTGACGATGCGAGCAACAATTATTGAGCGAGCCCACCTACGTACCATTGAAGAAAGTCCATGCTAAACTTTGATCGCAGTGGGGGGTTTCCCGCCAAAACTTCTATATCCAGGGTGGCCGCGAACTTTCTTTGAACTTTGGACCCTGGGCGATATAAAAGGCCCCGGAAGGAGGGCCAGAGGTTCTTCTGGATATTCTCCTATACTGTTCTGCTACCTTCTATTCTTAGTTGTTTGTTCCTCACATTATTGTTGCTGTTTTTGTTCTAATAAATGTTTGTGAAAGCGATTGAGAGCGACTAAAATTATACGGCAAGACGACTATTTATTTATATATTTATTATATTAGAGCCGCGTGGCCCCTTTTTACTTACTATACATGTTGCAAAGTAAGGAGCTCAGGCACTCGAAACAAATTCAAAATTGAGGGCGCATAAGGAAAAAAATAGGGCTGCAACTGATCAAAATTCAAATATGAAAATCACGCAAGCAATTGAACTACCCATCAAAATGTTTCAGATAATGGAATACATGGATTTACACGAGACACAAGAACAAATCAAGTACATCAACGAGTATGTAACTCGAATCCACACAGCAGTTCTAGAAGTCAAAGCAATACTGGAGCAGCAAGGTCAAGCAAAACCACAATCGGAGGCAGGGACAGCTCCTCGGCGGAGCAAAGAGAGAGAAGGATTGACGTAAAAAATGCAGAATTTTTGGAGGAGCTGCAAACAAACGATGAGATTTAAGGCGACGACGTTGAAACGGATGCAAACTCGAAAAGAGAAGCCATTCAGCACCGTCAAGACGAGAGGAAAGCGAATCGAATACGCGTGATCGAAGAAGAAATCGAACTTAAGAAGGCGGCAATTTCAGAATTAGAAGAGCTGATTGACCAGCTAGAAAAAGAACCCACGTGTGCGTCGCGCAACTTCGGGCAGGAAAATCTTCGATACGAGGATAAGTTGGTAGCCTGCGCATCTTGCGAGGCTATCGGTGTCCATTATTCCGACGCATGTCCGTTTATTCGTACGGTAGAGGAACGGCAGAAGGTCCCCATCGAAAAAGGGAGATGCGACCGTTGCTTGGAAAGGAATTGTACGACGGAGAGCCTTACGTGGGGGAAGTACTACACTAAATTCTTTCATTGTAAAAAGGAGGGCCTTTTCTCGGCCCTATGTCTCTTCCGAGAATATAGTGATGACATCCACGCGAAAATTCATAACGCGCTTGAGCAAAGATGTCAGTACTTGTATGAAGTGAGAGCTCCGCCGCGCTAAACGGGTCACACTCCGTAAAAATTAAGGCAAATTTCCTTGATGCACCGATACTACACCTGTTTTTGATTCTTTCCAAAACGACAAAACGCACATTAAATTGAGGGGCGGAATATCGCGATTTTGCGATCAAATTAAAAACAAAGGTCTGAAAAGAACGAAAAAAAAACAGCAAAAAAGGGCTCCTCGTAAAGGACTCGGGATGCCGGACCAGAGAAGGTCCTGCGCGGAAAAGAGTGCTTGAGCGGAATTCGGCACCCCGGGCCTAAAATCGAATTAAATTGATCATTTTTTACTCAATCACGTCTTTTCAATCCTTTTATCACGTTTGAGGTAACCATATTCTGAAGTGAGCCATTAAGCGTGCTGATACTACTGATATTGATGCTCATGTGGGCTAAGGTTGGAAGTGAAGTCCTACGGAAAGAATTTTGGTTGGAAGAGCGCTTTCTTTGAGAGACTGAATATGCCTTCGGCCTATCCCTGAAAATATGTTTGGTGTTTTTCGTTCATTCCAATCAGTTGTGCCTTTTATAAGCCACAAGAGCCAAATGCTGTGATAGACACAAAATTCCGCCTTTTCGCCACGTCTGTCTACAGGGTAATGCAGCAGTACGTGGAAAAACGCACCACTTCTAATCTAACTCCTTCACAAAGACAAGGCTTTAACGAAATACGAGAACGAATAGAAGCTGGAGACATGCGATTGTCGGTCAGCGATTAAGGAGGGGAATTTGTGGTTCTTCCCGAAGAACTTGATAGAGCGATAACGAGGTTGCACCTCCAAGACGAAACATTGTATTGTAGAACCACAGAGAAAGAATACACAAAACAATACCGCAAACTGAACAAGGTTTGGAGTTGCGTGGCAAAGGTCGCCGGTTTACAGAACTCCACGATCAATCGCCTTAAGCTTGACCTACCTCTGTGCTCTGTCTTATATGTACTCATCAAAACTCATAAACTTTCCGCCTCTGATATAGGTTCAGGTGATCCGGCAGTGTTCAAAGTCCGACCCATTATCAGTAGTGTGGGAGGGCCTACTGATAAAATCTCATGGCTCCTCAACGTAATCATAAGACAGATCCTTCAGTACATACCCGCCCACCTGACTAACACGAATATGCTTCTCGAGAAACTGTCGAATGCGGGCCTGCAAGAAAACTTGGTCGTAGAATCATTCGATGTCACATTATTATACACTAACGTTTCGAATGATGCCGCTCTGGAGGCCACATATGAACTGCTCTGTGAGCACGAACGCACTATCAATTTGTATGGGTTTTCAATTTCGCAGGTAATGACGGTTGTGAAAGAGTGCTTAAAATGCTCAATTTTCAGGTGGTCGGGAAATTACTATAAACAACTGAGGGGCTTTGCTATGGGCTAAAGACTAGCCTCGGCGCTAGCAATAGCCTTTATGTCGAAAATTGAGAAGCCCGTATTGGACCGCCAACCAGTCCTCTATAGTCGTCACATTGATGACTGCCTCATCATTTGCTCCACTCAAAGTGAGATGGATGCATGCTTTGACCTCCTAAATGAGCAGTCAGATCAGATCAAGTTCACGAGGGAAAGACCTTTAGAGGACTGGCTTCCATTTTTGAATGTCCAAATTCAGCTCCTAAGAGGAAGGGTGCGGACAAAATGGTATCGAAAAGCCAGTGATAAGAATATTCTTATTCATTACCATTCAGCCACCCTATAAGAACAAAACTTGCTGTTATTAACATACAATAAGATTCAGACAAGTGAGCCAGCAACGTTGTCCTCGGATACAGAAACTTCCAGGCGGAGTCAGGAAAACCAGCAACACAACAACCAAAAACCCAAAACCCAAAACAACCCCAAAAAACAAAAAAACCAAAAAAAATAAAAACAAACAAAACAAACAAAAAAAAACAAAAGTGAAATACACTTGGCATGCGAAGCTCATAAGCCAAAGAAACAGCCCAAGTCCTCGCCAAAAAAAATTGCCGGTACCCTGGATGTTGGATGTCCAAGTTTAGCTCCTAAGGGGAAGGGTGCGGACAAAAGGTATCGAAAAGCCAGGGGATAAGAATATCTTATTCTTACCATCAACCACCGTATCAGAACAACTTGCTGTTATTTAACACATAGTTCGAGTAGCCAGCAACGTGTCCTCGAATACAGAATCAAGGCGGACATCATGTGATGGCGCGAAGAATTATGCGCGTTCGATGGGATCCTGCATCAGCTGTATTAAAGCAACAAACACAATAACGAACAAACACGTGAGTATCATACAGTGATGGAATGTATTTGACGAAAACTCAGCGTATCCTCCTGATGCGATGAAGTGACGAAAACGTATTTGACGTAAACTCGACGCGGCTTCCTAATGTGGCGAAGCGATGTAAGGACGTTGACGACGTAGTACGGCGACGAAAACATCGTAAAGTTTACGTGCAAAAGAATCAGGGGGCAATTTGGATGGAGCGAATTTTGAAGCTCCAGGGTCTACAGCGTGAGTGGGAGAATTCTATCCTGTATCTATCACTGTAATTTCAACCAGCGAGAAAATCCCCGGGAGTAAAAAACGAGGCACTTGGAATACCCAGGACAAGCGAAATTTCCAATAGACGGTCTCCCTCCGCCCTCCGGTGGACGGTGTCTTACACCGGAGGATGCGAGTGATGATCGCATTTTGTGATAGATGCGTTGAGGAAACTTGCGAAACTGAACCTTATTTGATTCATGCGAAACGAAAGTTGCGGATCAGATCTGCCGTAATTTTGGCTAGTGCGAATTTGAAAGTTGCGAGGCTAAGCCCGTTGTGTTCGCGATAAATGCGAAACGGAAGTCGCGTGATCAGTCCTGCCATAATTTTGTGGCTGGTGCGAAAACGAAGTGAGGCTAAACCTTGTGCTCGCAACATTTGCGAAACGAGCTTTGCGTGATCAACGCTGTCGTAATGTTGTGGCTGTTGCAAAAACGAAAGTTGCGACTCTAAGCCTATTGTATACACGACGTTTGCGAAACGGAATTTGCGGAACCGAAATAATCAATATCTTTTTGACAGAAGCGGAGCGAAAATTGCGCGAAGTATTAGATGCGGAAGTGAAATTTTGGGTGATGAATCTCCGTGTCTGCTACAGCATTCATAATTCCTGGCTTCTGCCATGTACAGCCTGAGGTCCAGTCCCATGATGTCAGCTACAATGTGCTTGTTACACGAACAAAAGGCTGTGTGGTGATCCTTCGGTCGGCACGCTCTACATTTGGCAGGTGTCTTGCAATACTCACCGTGTATCTTGCCGCATTTGAAGCAACCTCCATTCTCAGCGTGAATGCGAATCCTCTCCTTGAGGCTAGGATAGTTTCGCACTCCGATGAGAAGTATTGGTGTGCGCAAAAGAAACAGCGTGGGGGTTGAATCGAACTTGGCGAGTGAAAGGGGCGCGTCGTAAACGGCTCCTGTGAATGGTTTTGCTGCAAGCCCCACCTGAATGATTGCGTTGAAAATCCGTCCTTGCGGATGGATCCTGGGGGCCAGCGGGAAGAAGGGTCTCGCCATTGTCAGACGATGATGAACTTACCTCATGGCTGGCCAGGAGGTAAGTTCCATCGTGGTCGTTCCCATGTGATTTCGCTTGTCTAGACATTGCTCGGGGTGGTCAAGCCCGTGGTACACCGTATTACCTCAAAGTGGGGCGGTAAATTTGGCACGTAGAGAATGGTATGAATAGCCGTGTGAATATTGAGGACGTGAGAATCTTAGTTTGATTCAGCGAATGGTTTCAAGTGGGCGAAAAATTAGAATGTATAAGACATTGACAACAGTGCACCCCTTTTGCGTCACAATTTCTCTTGAGTTGAACATTTTTTTGAGACTGCTTACGGCAATTTTTTCTCACTTCATTGCTGAGGGGCATGGGCACATGTGTAGTGACACCTTTGAATGTAAGCAAGGGGTGTACAAGTGCGCTAGCAATAGACTGTTGTCAACGTTTTAACATTCTTTTCAAATTGACCACACCTATCATCACTTCATTATATAAACCAGAAGTTTGGTGTGTCGGTTTGTTTGTGTGTATGTACGTCTGTCTGTCCGTCCGCAAAATGGTCGACCAGAGGCGAGAGATATCGTGATTGTGATAACATTTTCCCACCAGTAGATAAACAACCATCCAGTAAGTTCGTTTTCAGGAGGGTGGCTATGGCTGTGTGAGTTGAGTCGGGTCTATGGAGGGTGACCGCGCGACGTCGTACACACGTGCGGCATGCCGCGTGCCGGAAACCGTGCGGCGAATTTGAGCGAGATTTAAGCGTTTGATGCTCCACGCGCATGTGCAGTCGCCAGCTGCTTTTCTTTGTTTCTTTTCTCTTTCACTTTTGTTATGTGGGGTGGTACCTGGACATTGTGATGGGTGACAAAGACAATAGCAATTGATAGAAGCTGATAAGGAAACTTTGAAGGCAAAAGACGTCAATGCGGTTGCGCAGTCCACGTTAAAACTAGAGTGTTCTTACTCGCGTATTATGGGGGGGGGGGTGGGTGGTACGTGGACATTCCATCGATCTAATCAGCCTAGCTTGAGCAGATTCTTGGCGAATGGTGCACTTAGTTGTTGATCTAATACCGATTAAACCAGAATTCATTGAATGACCGAAACCTTAGGCATTTCGAACACTGTAGAAGAAAGATAAGTGTAGAAGCCCAATTATTATAAGTGAGCATGTTTCCTCCTAATTCCTAATTTTGAGGCTAACAGCATAACCCTATTCACCGCTAAATTATCAGAATTCAGGAGAAATGCTCAGTGTTTACAGGGCTATGTGTGATAAAACCTGGAGAGCCCGCGGAATCTTAGGTCATGTGATGCGCGCGATACCGGGCGGAGCAAAGCTGGTGACAAATAATCGAGAAGTTGAGTGGGTTGAGTGGGTTGAGTGGCATAAATATTCGGATGGATTCGCTCGTTTTGCCGTTTCAGTAAGCACAAAATCGTATTTCAATAGATCGTGGATCTCAATGAATCATACACATACTTCATCTAAGCATGCTTTTCTCATTCGGTTAACATCTGTCAAGTCATTATGAATGATCATAGGCGTAAAAGTGTTGGCCACCGTATGGAACGGGAAATAGAGATAAGCAAAGGAAATCTCATTTTTCAAGCTAGTATGGTTTCCGAAAATTTGCGCCCTAGACATATAAGTCGGTGGACTGGACTGTTTGCTTAGCCCGTTAACCGTTTTATTTGTCAAAAGCGGAGATAAGTCGATGATGTTACAATTAAGGACTCAAACTTTTCACACTAATTCTCCGAAGTCAAACATTAGCATTTTCTTTTTGACTTGTGAATGCGAATTCTTAAAAGAATTAGGGGTTCACCCGGAACAGACTGGGATTCTTAGTTGAACTCGCTAAACTCTATGGAAAGATTCAGGGTGACACCATATTGGCTCACAAACAAATCGAGCCGTCGTTATGATTGCAGATTCGAAAATGGTGATTTCGTTACTTGACATAAAAAGAGCAGAGTTACTATTTCGTGCTTCCTGCAGTGATACTAGAGTTTCAATGCTGAAAGTAAATGGGTTATTGCAATGGCATCAACCGGAGAACGTAAGGTTAAACCGTTAAACCGAATCAAGTGACGGCAAGATAAATGTAGGAATGATTTAGGTTCTGATCAATACAGCGTGGAGGAACTGCGCGTCGACTCTGGTGTTAACAATGTAGCGTCAGTAGATCAACTGCGCGTCGACTCCGTGCGGTAAATTTGAACACAGAAATTTTGCGTTAGGCAGTATCACAGCTTGCGCCATGGCTGAAAGATGCGCGACGGTCGAGTCTGTGGATCCGTGGAAAGATAGAATGTGTATCGATCCAAAAAGGGACGAGTTGCATGGGAGTGGCATCAATTCATTCATTCGAGTCTGCAAATTCTTTCAGAAGAGGTGGCTACTGATCGGATGGATTGGGGATGGTCCATCATTTCGAGTTTTGGAAGCTTTGGCTCGGGTCGCTGAGAGGGTTTCAGGTCTCTGAGCGATTCTTTATACCAGTGTGTATGCGCGTTGACTACAAATTCATCTTGTAAGTGATCGGAGGGTGGTATTTGGAGGTTGACTCCGGGAGAGATGAAATCAATTGGCCTGAAATCAATTGGCGTGGACGAGTGCGCTGCTCTCTCGGAATGGTGTTATAGGACGGGAGTTTATGATTTCCCTGATTTCCACGACCGTGGTCTGCACTTGCTCTAGGGGGACAATTGAACGGCCTTCGGACTTTTTAAGGGAAGACTTGAATAGTTGCACCATGCGTTCGTAGAAGCCCCCCTTCCAAGGTGACAGTGGGGTTATGAATCTCCACGCAATCTTTTGTTTCGTGATATATTCTGCGATGTGTTGTCATGAACTGGGAGAGTGGATAACATTGGTAAGCGCATCGCCGGCTGCATGGAACGTAGTAGAATTGTCGCTGTAGATGACGTCAGGGGTGCCTCTGCGAGCAATGTATCTGCGGAAGGCCAGGATGAACTCTTGGACTATGTTGTTAAGAACTGGCTCAGCTTTTCAAGGTGGACTGCCCTTGTAGCCATACATGTAATAAGACATATCCAGATCTTATTGAGCTGTTGCATATGCCTTTACATGCAGTGGGACCTAGATAATCAATTCCTATGTTCTGAAACGGTCTAGATCTCGTTACTCATTCCTTTGGTATACTGGGCATGTCTGGGTAACGGTATGCATGCCCATTGGCTTTTTTGCAAATAACGCAGGTGCGGAGAACTTTCACGACTAAACTGCGGACCGACGGAACAAAGTATTTTTGTCGCAGTGCTGCGACCGTGGAATACACTCAATACAATACAGAAGAAGAAGAAGAGACTCCGGAGTGACGTATTCGCTTATGATAGCGCCACACTATAATTGTCGCTAACTTGTGTGAAGGCAAAAGAAGTACCTTCGCCGTTGAATATGGACCTACGCGAACGGGACAACGAATGAGGCCGTTCTCGTCCTTTTGAGCTTGAATTTTTGCAGCGGCTTACGTTGTAAAATATGTTCGCTCTCGCGGTAGTGAGCGAGGATGACTACGGTTTCCGCGGCGGTCATATCTGCGGCTATGAGGATACCTTTTGTGCCTATATTTGTTATTTGGGAGAAGGAGTTCTCAAGGTGCTCCTGCATTGTCGCAGAGACGCGAGCAAAAATCATTTTGCGTAGAAATCGAAGTCCGTAATAGCAACTTGTCATAGTTGTTAGTATAGGAAAATGGCAATATCGACTTGAAGCTGTCGTTTTGAGCAACATGAACCGTGCGGTATTCATACGCGCTGTAATTTTCGTTGTTAAGCGGCAAGGTGAAGTCTAAATGCGTATTAGGCCATTTGGAGGAGGGCTGAAGTAGGAACGACGGTGCCGTCCACCGGATGTGGTCTTTTGCGTCTTTCGTGGATAGCCCGTAGCGCAATCCGCTGGATTGTCCTCCGATACGATGTAATAGAACTTAGTAAGGGTGTTTTGTTTGTGAAAAGAGGCTAGTGTGTTCTTAATGGCATTAACTCTGTTTTGCACAAAAGTTTTGAATTGGCGTGAGGAGTGGATCCAGTGGAGGGCGATTTGCGAATCGAAAAGAAATGGATGGCCGATATTGTTATGTCTAACTGTTCGACAATGTAGTGCGCTAGTCGAACACCGATGAAAATTGCAAGCAGTTCTGCGCGTGGGATTGTTATGGGTTTGAGATCATTAAGGCGAGATTTCGCCATAATGAGACGTAATGTCACGGAATGTGCTTTTCGACAGAGGAGATAGGCACAAGCGTACATGCGTTTGGACGCATCTCCAAATATACACAACTCAATTGGATTGGGCGCTTGCGATTTCATAAGGACGAATCTAGGTATTGGGGGGAGCGGATGTTTGAGGTCGGCGAAAAGATCTGACCACCTTTGACGATCAGCTTCCTCCAACGGGTCATCCCATGCTATCTGTTTTGCCCAAAGGTCTTGAACAAAGATCTTCAGATTAGAAACGAATGGAGTAAGTAAACCAAGTGGGTCGTACGTTGACGCTAGGGCACGAAGCGCTGTGCGTTTCGAATTCACTTGTACGTCTAGTGTTTTTACGGCCACGTGTAAGGTATCGTCATGATAATTCCACCCAATGCCCAGTAATTTTGTATGTTCTCCTGCGGGATCCTGATCCTGCTTGGGCATGAAATTATTGACGATCTTAGAGTTGCACACGAATTGTCGAAGGTTCATGTACATATCGTTAAAGACCGGCTTCACGATTTGATACTTTTGGATAGCTCCTCGTGTGTTGTAGCACCGAGTGCACATTGTCTACGTAAGTGTTGCGTTCAATGTCCTTGGAAAGTGGGCTGCGAAGGTGGCGCAAGTAGTATTGAATAGCAGCAGCGAGCATAAACGGTGATGCATTCACACCGAATGGTACACGGGTAAAACGAAAAATTCGTAAATTATCCGACGAAGGAGTACTTAATGGGTTTTTGAGCCAGAGGAAGCGGGTGGCGTCACGTTGTGATTGCTGAAGGCAAATCTGGTGGAATGCTTTTTCGACGTCTGCGATGAGAAGGAAACGGTATAAGCGGGTGCGCAGGAGTGTTCCGGCTAACTTCAGTAACAGTGTGAGTCCTTGGTGTATACAGTCATTGAGACTGGGAGCACCCCGGTCTTCGACGACGCATCAACAGGGTGAAAATCATGTCGAGGAAAACCCACCTGTGATACGACCCTCCCCCTAAACTGGGAATCTCGGTACGACCCCCTCCGTAAAGCGGAGTCTCGACACAACACTACCTCCCTCACACATCAAATGCCCACAAAACAGTGCTAAAGTGCTGTAAGAAAAGGAACTACGGCAAGAAAAGGACCCTGAAAAAAAACCTTCTACTATTGTACGAGCACCGACTCTACATGGACACACAAGCTCGGCAACAAAGATTGACGGCGACGGGCAAAAATGGTGAATAGGAACGGAGAACTCACCTCTGTGCGGCGACAACGGGCCAAAACAAAGATTTACAATATCCTATAAAAAACTCTACGTTTGTAGCGACCCGCATCTCACCGAATAACATGAAGGAAAGATGACACATGAGAAAAATGATAAATGGGCATAACAGTAAAAGAGTCACCGAATTTGAAGGAACTGCTGTTCCTCGGCGCGGCTGCGCGGGCTACTCGCTGGAGCGATTATCTGAAAATTTGCTCCTCCCTTATGATTCAACCCTAATAACTTTTCAGAACTTGATGTCTTTATAAAACCAGTGGTTGTTTTGAGGCTGTGACTGCCTATTTTAATTAATTTTCATTCTTTTCAAACTTGCCGTGAAGACACTCTATTCGGTGAGATTCTCCACGTCGAGTAAATGTCGAGGAGCTCAAATTTTTCATGCGTATTTTAGCTGTTTTCAAGACGATAACTTTTTAATTCTGGATTGTTCGGGAAAGTGTGGACACTTTTAGAAAGTAGAAGAATTGCTCTTCCAAGTGGTCGCCTGACTTATTTCGAAAGCTTCCCACTTAAGGAGAAAACTGCGTCGAGAAAACGACGAGGAGTTTTTTCTTCACTCAAAAACCAGATTCATTCCACATCATTGCAAGACAAACTCACTGAAACCTCTCGAAATGCCTCAGGGACGCATTGCTTCACTGGCTCTGGTACAACTAGATACGTCGGCGCCGTTAAGCTTCGGTCGAGTATACGCCATGCCGTCGATCTTCGCTCGTAATTTTAAGTAAATTGAAAGGTTGTGAACGCATGATGACTTGCTAATAAAAACGGAAGTATTTTAGCGGTAACTAAACGTTGGAATTCTTTCAACCACGGTCCAGCCTCAGCTGCTTACACTTGCAATTTTAGGTGAGAAACAGAAAATTGTAAATCTTTATGTCACGCACTCAATGACGGTTTATGGACTGAGTGGTAGAGGAGATGCCGATACAATTCGAGATTCAACACATGATCGGGGGAACACTGAAGCCTCAGTGTTCTCCTCAGGCACTTTTGGCAACCTAGATGAACAGGGGACCTTTTGTCTTTCAACAAAATGTTGCGTTGCTTCGTCTTTCTTTCCCGTCGTTTTACTTCACGTCTTCTGAGATGATCAGGTACATAACCACGAGGAGGGCTGAAGAGCATACCGATGGGACCTGCAATTAATGAATCCTATTACATTCCCTTACGCACTGATGTTCAATGAGAGAGGTGGCAAGACGTTCCCCCCCCGCCCACTTCCCCTAAAACTGGATGTCACGAATCGTCCGATACTGAGTCCGACAATTACGACCCCCCTCCGTCTTCCACAGAAGCAAATACGACCCCCCGTCGAGGAATTCCTCGACCGAT
>MU869793.1:13551-25547 GCA_036418205.1 Ostertagia ostertagi | reverse complement strand
CTCAAAGAAGGGGTCGTATTAGAGGTTTCTGAAGGAGAGTCGTGTTTTGGTTTCTTCTGTGTTGGTGATAGTGGCAAGAGGGACCCTACTCGAGATTTCTGAAAGGGTTCGTGTTGCTAAAAGTGGGAGTTGGATTTTCAATGGAGGAGGGAGAGGGCTCATTTTCGATGGATTCTTGGACGATTTTGAAGGAAATTTCAGGAACACAGCTTGGAATAAAGAAGCTTTTAGAAAATTCGTGTCGCCCTGGGCCAACCAAGCCTTCCATCCCTCCGGGGTCGGTTAATTGGTACCAGACTTGTCTGGGAGGATAAAAACACTGACTTGAACATCGGCTGGCCCCCGCAAGTCATTGTATAGGCCACATCGCATTCAAATGCCACTGCGAATGTACAAATGGAAGTAGAATGCGTGCCGCATCCCAAAACGGGATTGATCAACGGCAAATGCTTTATCCTTTTTATCCTTAACACTGTTGTTTTTTTTTTTCGGAAATTTGCGGCCATTTTTTAATTAAAGGGTTACGGAGTTCATGGGTGTCGCGTGGTCTCAAAGTCGAATACTACATATGGAAGGTCAGTGGTAACCACCGAACCCCTTTCAGAAATCTCGAGTAGGGTCCCTCTTGCCACTATCACCAACACAGAAGAACCAAAACACGACTCTCCTTCAGAAACCTCTAATACGACCCCTTCTTTGAGCTTGGTACAACGAGCTGCTGACCCTGCTAGCCGGTCCCATGTCTCACCCCCCAATTTTCCTAATATGAAAACCGGACAGGCGCCTCACATTTTGTGATGGCACATATGCGAAATGCTCTGGTAAATAGGCAATGTGGACTGGCCTATATAACGAGGCTGCGACATTGACGATTACCTCGATAGGCAGCAACGAACAAAACCAAAACCAACGACACGCAACCTCCACATCAGATAGAGTTCACATTCGAAGGTCACGAGGACTCCGCAAATTCCATTCGCGAACACATCTCGATTCGTTTCCAACCAGAAACTGTGACTCCAATTGAGGGAACCAAAAGCAGCCTGTACCAAGTTACCCAGGGTGAGTTATCCTGGATATATATCAGAAATAGATGAGATATGGTATTGAATGATGAAGAATGACAGGTTCCACAGAAGCTCTTTTTTGATTTATTCCCATTCCAAAGACCTCCCGATTTCCACCTACGAACGTGCTTCGCCTAAAAATACTATGGCGCTTACAAGCCTTAGGAGCACTTGAGAACTTGAAAAAAAAATTCCAGAAAAAAAGATCCGCCTCCCTTTGCTCCTTTTCCGACGATTTCCCGCTAACAGAACAAGCGGGCGCTTACCAAAACGTTTTTTGCTACTAATTTATCAGGTTCAAGTTGGAAACAACTGCTTTCCGATGCGCCACGCATTCCACTTGTGTCCGCAATTGTTCGGGTAACTTAATGTGTAACATCCACAGGTTCGAGTTAGCGTTCTAATAACACCTAAAGCAACGTCTTGTGGCGATCTAATTACCCATAAAGAAATGAACGAGCTGGCTCGCCCCGGATTCGATCCTACGGACCGTGCAATTATAATAGCACGCTTTCATCTCTTGCACCATCTTCACCTCTGGAGCGAATTATAGTTACGCAGCGAAGGTTTACTGGGTAAACTGGTCATTTTCAAGGTCTTGGTTCTCCAATCGCATCTAGCTTGGGTCAAGGGGTACTCAAGGTTCACACCTCTCTGTCATTTTTGAATCTTATCAATTTTTGACTCCGTCACGCCCACTGAGACCTTCAGCTGACCTTCAGCAGCCGATTTATGAGAAACTTACCACCTACCAAACCCCTACACTATCGAGACCTTTGGCACGGTATCATGTAGACCTCAATCCGGGAAAGTGGCCATGAGACGGTGATGACGACACGGCGGCCGCAAACGAAAACATATCGGGGGACTGTGCTAATGTGAAACGCCGCAAAGAATCTCTCCGATGTTGTGAGTTGGCGATTTTTCTCTCTCGGTCGCTCTCTTCACTCCATCAATCACTACTCGCTAAGAGAGTAGCGAGCGAAAACGGCTTGTGACCCAGTTAGCGCCCAAGGAGACAACGACGGCGCGACGTGGCTTAAATTAACATCGAACTGCAAACTGACGTAACGATATAAGCGGAGAAAACGCCTAAGACGAACGAAGTCGGACCGTCACCGGGAACTTATCAGAACAATCGCTGGGCGATTACCTAGGTTTTTACCCAGCGCTCTCTTAACTACCATGGCGATAGCCGTGCTTCCTAAGAATCCTTTACACGACGAACAATGCTGTACACTTGCACTTAACCTTCTTCAACGTTGCCAACAAGAGCGCCGTCGGTGGCCACATAGCCCTCGCGCGCTTACCGGCGCCGGCGATTGCTCGGGCGGCGTTTTTCGCTGCGCCAAAAACCTACGCTACATAATGGAGGCCACGAGAGAAAGAGCGCATAGTGGATGGATGGATGGCATGCGAAAGCGCTCGACGTAAGCGGCGCAAACGCACCACAACCCTCACGCACCAACCAGTTCTCTAGAGGGCAGCGGGACACCACGGAAGATACCGACGCCTCTGGGACCGTACGGGAGCAACTACAGATCACATACACGGAAGTCTGCCCAAATACCCTTGAGAGGACGGTACAAGTCACCATCAGAAAACACCATACTATAAAACCTATCACCTATCGTCATACCTGTAGAGCTATGTTCAGAGAAATCTCTTGTGCAGCCAGCGGTAGGGGTTAAAATCCCTACACGGACAAATTAAACCTACCGGTGTTCGTTGGAGGGGAGGGCTTGGAAAGAAAATTTTTTAAATGAAACTTTTCTGGTTAAAAACTGTAAGCTCAGCATCAGACAGGTCTCCATCCTCGTGAAATACCCGCAACTCAAGGCGTTCCACAAGCCTTTGCCAAGTTAAGCGCATGGCGTACTCTAACGAAAACGGCTCTTTGCCCGTTTCTACAACTTTCTCCAAAAACGCGAAAGGGTAAGATATCTGAAGACTTAAAGTCATTCTCATGAAGAGATTTGAACGACAACTAATTTTGTAACCGACTCTTACCTAGCTCCTTTAATGACTCGAAATAATGTCTACTTCACGAACTACCCGTAGATATTCAAAAACCCTTCCTTCACCTTCCTGGTTATTCCCTTTCAAGATGGTCTTATATTAGGAACACATAGAAATTTGAAGAACATAAAATACTATGTAGAAGTGCTTGCATTTGTTGCTAGAATAGGTTATGATAATGAAATATAACTTGGTCATTTTCACTGCTACAATCATTTCTTCAAATTAAAATAAAGCGCAACGCGTGGCGCAAACCAGAGCGACTAATCAGGAGCTGCTCCTTTACCCATTCACGCCGCTAGTTGGGACCTATTCATGTTTCTAAAAAGAAATACTGAAAGGAAGAAATACCTTGCATCCTTCACAAGCGAAAACTCCATAGTGAAAGCCGCTCGCTTTGTCTGAGCACACCTGACACAGCAGTGTGGTTACCGAGAACTCTTCACTGCCAGCTGAAAATGAAAGCATGTAAACATAAACAAATAAATACTACAAATCTGCCCTTTACTCATGCCGGGTACCTCCACTACCAACCATTGACCTACAGTGGTATATAAAGCGTATGCTTGGACGATTACCCACTTGTTCCAGGCGGAGAGGCTTAGACGTGGTAAGTTACCTTACCTAAAGAGGGAGTGGGGTAACCTTCAAAGGTTACGGTGTTCAGCATGGAGACGGTTCGTTGTGGTTTATTGGTCGATAGTTTGAAAACATCTCGTGATGCACTTACTTTCGCGCCCGTCCGCCACTAAACGGGGAAGCATTTTCCCCACTCAATGAACGAACAAAGAAAGGGCAAAGACCTAAGAGGGCAACACTGTCCTGCTGTTCATGGCTACACTGTAACACCCTACACTAGTGACCTTTTCTACACATTTACATGCAAGGAGGTAGTCCCCTTACAGTGTCACGGAGCAGAACCTACGCGTGGTCTCGTTGAGATGCGCCCCGCCTTCGCACTGCATTAGAGTTCTAGCCGGCACTACGAGAACCGTGCCCATTACCTCCCGGAAAGAGCACGAACTAATTATCAAGCCCGATGTATACGGTCCGTAACTCCAACGGTCTTTCAATTTGCAGCCTTGTAGGCTTGCGAAGCATTTCAACTCCAAACTCAAATGGTCCCAGCCATTTCAGCCCTAAAAGGCCCCACACAAAAGATTTATGCGAGACCCCTACGGCAGATGCCACCTCATCGAATCCTGCCCTCTGGGTTGACTTCCACTGCTAAATTGAAGTAACCGGGAAGAGAAAAGTTAATTTTCACCGAGTAATTCGGGGCAATTTCAGAACTTTCACGCGGAGAACGAGTTTGCCAGAGAACCCAATTCACATTGACCGAATCAAATAATTTATTGCCCTCATAAAGACAACATGTTGATTCCAATCATTTGAAGTTCCCACGGCGGAATTAGTTCTTCGAATTCGGGAAAATATCAAGCACCCACTGCGTAGTAACAAATTTGTTCGGGGCCACCGTGGACCCGAGATTGAATGTCAGTCAGCGGCAGGAATGGAGGCGATTATCACTTGTTGCCGGATTAGGGTTAAGAAACAATTACTATGCAATTGCTCACCCCCCCCCCCCCCCTCGTGGTTACCAGTAGGAGGGAAGGGTTGTTCTAACTCCAAACTTTTATCCAATGCAATGGTTGACCGTGGTACTACAAGTAGAAAGCCCATACCCTAACCATTGCCTTCCACCGGGCTCTGAACGGCTCGTGTGTCGATGCTAGGAACCTGGATTTTTCGGCTTTTCAATGGGGCACTGCTACGCGGGTATGCGGTTTCACTGCCCACCCACCACCCCTCCTCTCCCTATCTCCCGTTGTGAGTCGCATGACCTCGAAACCTTGAATGAAAACACGCTAACACTGACTGAGAGCGCCATCACCGAACCGCGACACTTCTTTATTGTATCGCGATGAGAACGATAACGAAGTAGCAAGCAGCTCTCCGCAGAGTTGGCGCAGGTCAAGGTTTAAATCATTGAAGTAGCGATTTGACAGTCTACTGAACCTTAGGCTATCCCTATAGTGTGTAGTCATGTGAGCCTAGATCTATCGACACAATGGAAACAATCCGTCCCACTTGTACTTTCACGCTGAAAAGGACCGGATTCTCACTCGAACTCCGACGGTAGCGTCTCAACGCGAGCATTGACCTAATTCGTAACCGGCTCCGCGCGCCGCTACAGTGGTCCAATGATGGCGCTGTTGTCGTCGAACGGGCCACGGTAGGACCAGGCCAATACCCGCGCGCGTTCAGCCTTTCGACTAACGCATGTGACCGCGGTCCATTAAACCTTCGAAGAATAGCGTCAGAGTGCTGATTTAGAATACGGCTCAATACGAGCTACTGAGGTGGTGGAGCGCTAATTTTAGCCACGATGAGCTCCCAGTCTATTCTGTAAGTTTTAGTTAGTAAGGTTCGAGGAGAACACTTGATGATGCAGTGATCTAAAGCACGTATCACCCATTGCACGCTCCTACAGTATAGCTCACCCTAGATATCCCTACTTAATGGCCACTTGTTGATACGACGCTCCAACAGGGATAAACGAAGGAGTTGGTCAGAAGTCATCAGTATACCTCAGTTGCGCTCAAATGCTCCACAGATGCTGAATGAAAGTCGAATGTACGGCGCATACCAAAAACCAAAGCCAAATCCTTCCTTCAGGAACACTTTTGACCTCTCTTCTGCCCGCTGCTCTTCACAACGACTTTTTAACCCTGACGCCTCATAGCCCTTCAGCAAAAGGGCGAAGGTGAATGCATAACATTGCAGCAGTTTTCAAATTCGAAAGAGTTGAATTAGCGGCGAAAGGCGCGCCAACATCTAGCGAACTGAACAATGCGCGCACAAGTGCGCGTCCAACCGCGCGCCGTCTTCACTGATTGAACTTTCAAGCCCTTCACTAGCACATAAAAAACTCCCAGCAGCCGACTGGCACCTCCCTCCGAATCGTTGTGACTGCCCGGGCTGGTGAACCAGGCCGCTACCAGGATCACAGGATAATCCCGTCCCAATAGACATTTCATGCGGCATAAAGCCGTTCCTTGTAAAAAAAAAACATGTGGCCACGCCCACTGCGCGGAAACCGAGAGTGATTTCGCAAATCCACCGGAATCCACAGCGATTGGAACGATGAACAGGAGCTTTCGCAAAAAGAAATCCTGGCGCGCTCTGGCGCTCGACCGTGAAATTGGGCGCGACCAACTTTCCCGTTACTCAGTCCCCGGCCCACATGGTACTTATCGCGTTTTCTAAAGGATGATGCACATGTTAAACATTCCAAATTACACATATAAACGGGTCTATCTAGGCAAAACTTCGGCGTTGCGCGGCTTGAGGGATGACGAATCGGGCGTACAAACAAATTCTGCGTAATCATTGTTACCCCAGTCGCTCCTGGATGTTCCACAGGGTGTGTTGTTGACCTCCCTATCAGCGAGTGATCCCTTCCCATTAGCGTTTTCACTGCAAAGCAATCCTTTCAATTTTCTCTCTCTCAATCCCTTTATTCAAACCTGGTCCTAAAGTTCGTTGTGTATAGATAAATGCTTGCTCGGTGCCAACCATGAAAGGTGAGCCAATGCCTGGGTGAAATTTTGGGCCCAGTACGAAAGCTGTCTTCACATGACTCCCAAGATGGTATTCAATGATAGCCCCACCTCAAACATAACATGCCAACTCAAAATAAGAACCGTCGAACAGGGAAGTAAATGGTAAATGGTAAATGGGGGGGGGGGTGATTAGATCTCGTTGAACGCTTCTTAAATTCACAACCTCTGAACCTTCAACTGCAAACCAGACTAAATACTCCTTTCCCAAAGTCGATTCCTCCTTAACCCAACCTCGTACCACAGTGGAACATAAAGCGTTCAACCTTAAACCAAAAGATACTATAAAGTTCTTGAAACAACCAATTTCAGGATCGCCCTAGAAAAACTCCATCTTCGCTCTTTCCCCAGATAAGAAAATTTCAAAGGGAGTTTGCCAACATTCCAAAACCTTTATGGTACGTCTGTTTCGAAGGCCTATGGCATTGCTCTCTCACTGGAACAGGTTTTGAAAATTGTCCTAAAATGACAGCAGAATCTCCTTAGCGCAACCCATTTTCGCGTTATGCCAATACCTAAAAAGTGTCCCAGAATGAACTTGGTCTTACTGAGGAGAACATCCATCAGAATTCAATTTTTAGGAAAAATTTCTTCATCTTCGGTGCTCCTGCTAGGAAAACACTTCAAAACTTCGTTAAAACCGACAGCCTTCGCTGAATCTGGATTCTCCGTGCGAGCCGAGAAAGTGACCAGACGGCCGGATCACGATGGCAGAGCGCCGATGGAAAACGATTGAGAATCATCGTCGAGACAGCAATGCCCGCTTAGCGCTGGCGCCGCCGCCATCGAGGATCACGTGCGAAAGTCGGTCAAGTTCAAGTTCGGCGCTACACTCTGCTCGAAAAAAAGAAAATGACGAACGAAAAACGTACGGCCAAACGACGACCACAACACTTTGACGATGATGACGACGTGGACGGGATGAGGACGACGGCAAATGAGAAACCTAGGCCATACCATGACGACGAGGACGACGGCGACGACCTTCGCTTGCATGGCTCTCAAGGACGTCACCACTAACCTACCATTCCACAGCACAACGGTGCAAATTCACTATTACCTCTGAGCTTTCATGTAAGCTCCTAGAAGCCACTCCCTCACTTGGACAACCCACCCCCCCCCCGCTGGGGGTTCGCAAGGGTCCGCGATCTCTGATCAGTCAGACAACCGCAACCCTCGCTGTGATTTGACATTTTTCATCACGAGCACAATCGCAGACGATTCAGCTGCTATAATTGGCATGTTGACAAGTGTCGATCAGTCATAAGCAATGTGTTGTCCAGATGGGGCCAGCATAACTCGCGCTAGATAACCCTGAGCTCGTGACGCATCAGCCGTCTATGTCACTAATTGTTGTCCTCTTCGAGAAACTTTTCAAAGGTGACCTGAAAAAACAACACAAGTGCAGTTCGGTTAACTAGGACGTCAACAGCCGCATGTATCCTTCTGCGAATATCGCGTGTCACGCGCGTAGCCGCCAACTAATGTACCGAAAAAGGAAAATAGGCTAACGCTAGCCATTGCGCACCAATGACTCATCATGAACTGAAGGTCATTACTTATAACTGTTCAGCAATTATCAGAAAACATGCCCACTCTTATCACAACGTCCAGTCCCAAGGATCAGCTAAGGGGTAGGGATACACAGATTTTTAATGGCTAACCCTCACGCCAGCAGCCTCGAAAAAGCATAACTATGCGCATATTCCGGCGAGAACGGTTCAATCGCATATCGAACTATATTCGGCCTCTATAACTCCAACTAATCGGATGGCATCGAAGCGTTAACAACGACATTGAAAAACCCGAACAAACTTTGACCTCTCCGGCTGTGAAAACGAGAGCATGCCACCTTTTGATAGTGGAAAAATAGATCATTTCAATTTTATAACCCGGCGAAATGAAACCTTCGCGGGATTTTTCATTAACCAGGAATCAAACAGAAGAAAAGAAAAACATATTTGAGGATTTCAAGGATCAAGCTCACCTCTGTCAGAAGACGAGTGATTGGAGTCACTGGCTGAATCGTCACTTGGAGAAGACAGCACGAGCGAATGGATGGCGGAGAGGAAAAATGAGTCGCCACTGATGGCGGCGTTACTGGCGGCACCGTTTGGAGACATCGCATGCGGAACAATGGGTCGAAATGCCGAATTGGTCGCCACCTGGATGGGGCTGGCGAGCTGTTGAGGGATGGAGAGTTGTGGTGATGTGGTAGCGATCAGGAGCGATGTCGACAGTGGATTCACCGAAGACGATGATGATGACGACGACGTCGTCGTCGATGTTGACGATGAAGGTGGTGGCGCTGAAGGTGTGAGTTGCGACATGGTGGGCAGCTGACCAACAGGTAATTGAGCGACAGGTCTTGAGACCATCATTATCCGATCAGTAGAAGCAGTAGCCGTGGTGGAAGCTGGTGTGCCGGAGGGTCAAGGAGGGTTGAAAGATTAGGTGAAAGTAGGCAAAGGCGAAAATCAGTGAATCACAGGCAATGGGTCACCGGCGCACGACTGCCTGCTGCCAAACTGTGCGAGCGGACGATCGTGCGCCACAAGGTCATCATGCTACGCTAACACGCCCACCACCACCACCATCACTACCGTCACCACCACCATGGACATGGCCCATCATCGCCTTGGTGTCATACAGGGCTACGGTAGTGACCAATGCTGCCACCCACATAGAAACCTTCCGAAATCGGGTAACCTAGACAAAGAATATACATGATAAAAGAGAGGAAAGAGTGAAAACAAATCACGAATCAGAGTTCAATATCATCACAGAAGTTGAGAGTATCTAAAGAGGGTAATAAGTGATAATGCAGATGATAATCACAATCGTCTTAAAGACATCAATAAATAAAGTCAAAGCTTTTGGATACCAATAGGGTTAGTCGTGAGGATTCAGGGAAGGGGGAGGGGGGTGTATTAGGACTCGTCGTCGTCTAGCAACGCTGCTGAACCCTCATCATCAGATGAGTGTCGGATCTCAGGTGTTTGTGACGACGGTCTCCTGTTCTCCAGCAGAGCAGCACCGACGAACGATACGGTGATTGGTATGGCGGCTAACAGCTGAATGCCAGTCGGTGGGTTTCCTCGGATCACTGCGTCTGCAATGAACGAGAAGGGTATCGCTAGGGTCAGCGAGAGTGACGCCAAAAGGGAATCCGTTAGGCCGGCAGCTGTCAGCCACAGGTAGTCACCGAGTAGCGTACCTAAAAATGAACCATTCAAATGAATTCCTTACGGGAATATAAAACGATCACCAAAATTTATTGCGCATTTCGCTTTGATCGTAAAGCGCTCAAACCGATAAATGATAAACGCAACAGGACCGAAACATTGGCACTGCTATCACGAAAAAATCGGCAATCAGCGATGAAACCCTTTTTGGAGTGCGCCACGCAGTCTACTTTCATTCAAAAACAACACAAGAACCGAGTGCTCAAAGAGTTTTTTCAACAAAATCAACACTGTATCTCATCTATAAAAGAGCTGGAAGTTTCAAAAAAGGGTAAAACTTTTTACTCTTCCCAGAGAAATGTTGAAACTTCAAGAGAAGGGGGTGCCAGGAAGAAACACTTTCTTCGCCCACTTTCACCACTGAATCGAATCGGAAGAATCGGTTACTCCATCATAATTTTTACTGGGGGTTCCTCATGGCTTTTCAACATCATACCCAGAGCTATTGCTTATAATCATAATAACCTAACGTACAAAAACCATTCTTTTCTTGAGGCGTAGAATTCTACAAATACGCATTATAGGTAAAGGCTCATTTTGACCACCCCCACCCCCTGAACAGTAGCAGTCAGAAGGGATCGCAAAAACATTTCTATGCACTCTTCCTCCATTTGAATGTTATTTTTGAATATTGGTCAAGGACTTTCAGTGATTCAAATCCTTAATTCCGAAAGTTTGAGATAGTTTGAAAGAAAAAACCCCAGTTGAGTATTTGATGACTTTTTTCCAAAGAAAAACAGTAGTGCAGGGAAAGCCGCTTAAGGAGGTTCTCGCGACCGTTAAGACCAGTGGGAAGCACCTGGCGGTAGCATGGGGAAATGGGCGCATTAACATCGAGGTGATCCAGGAGAGGGGGAGGACTAACAGTGATTTTCGAATTAAAGACTAGCGTTTGGGTAGTGCCTCTCCCAGAAAATGAACCCTCCGAACCGCCAAACTTCCAATGATTCATCCTGGCTGTGGAGCACTTGCGAAGGCTCGAGAAGAGAGTGCATCCACCAACAACCCTTCCATGCAGTTTGCTTCACGAGATGAACACCTCATCAAAAGACACAAACACCTGTGACTGAAAGTCGATTGCGAGGCACATACCAAGAAAAGACATGATCACTTCAGACCACATTGCTTTCGAGAGAGCAAAAATTTTATTAATTTTTTATCAGGCACTCCTATTAACCCATTTCGTCGTTTCACATTTTACATCAGGAAACAGGATTTTCAAGAGACACCCGAAACAATCGAATCACCCAATTTCATGCCCTTAACATGTAGCTATAGCATCTATCAGAGCAGCCAACACTCTAGCATGAAGGTGAGGCAAGATTCAAATTTCAAAATTGATTTTTCTAGAAAAATAGCAAAAAATAGCTTCTCATTCGTAAACATACCAAAAAGAGCAGACAGCACCACCATGCCGACTTCTTCCCTAGTTGGTAACGGATGTAAGTTTCTCCACATTCAGCACATCGAACACATACAAGCAGCGGTGTGCCACCAATAGCCGCCATCATACCGATCGTACCTAGAAAAACATGATCGCCATTCACCCAGAATAAAAATAGATGTGCAGAATCGATTTCACAAGGAAATCGTGACCCGATTGGTTTCTAGTACGTCTATAAGCTTCAGTGTAAAAACTTCGCTTCGCTTTGTAAAGCCTTCTTAACTTTTACTAAATTCATTTAATTCAAAATTATCATTGTGCTATTTATTATCAATTTTTTGGCCGTTACTAAGGAATTTTCAACGCTGTATATCAATGACGAATGAGTGCGTGGGTTCTCTGCCTTTCCATCATTCGCCCGCAACTAGTAGACTCTAGGGTCGGTCGTTAGTCAAGCCGGGTTGAACGAAGGTGTCGCATGCGGAGCATCGTATTTGGTCAAACTAGGTCGTATATCTAGATAACTTTGGAAATAGGAATATTGAGAGGTTGGAAAAAATCTTAATAATTTATACAGCAAAATGTTTGAAGAAATTTTGGCAACAAACGGTTAGATTGGACCGTTCGGCGACATTACGGTCACCATCATCCATCGAAG
>MU869793.1:0-13451 GCA_036418205.1 Ostertagia ostertagi | reverse complement strand
ACGGATGTAATTTCTCCACATTCAGCACATCGAACACATACAACAGCGGTGTGCCACCAATAGCCGCCATCATACCGATCGTACCTAGAAAAACCATGATCTTCAATTACCCAGAACAAAATAAATGTGCAGAATCGATTTTAAAAGAAAATCTTGACCCTATCCGTAAACGTCGTCATTATAATCAAATTGGTTTCTAGTATGTCTAGTAAGCTTCAGTGTAAAAACTGTCAGCCTTTCGTAAAGCCTTCTTAACTTTCACTAAATTCATTTACTTCAAAGTTATCATTGTGCTGTTTATTATCAATTTATTGGGGATTACTACGGAACTTTCAACGTTGTATATCAACGACGAATGAGTGCGTCGGTTCTCTGCCTTCCTATCATTCGCCCGCAACTAGTGGGCTCTAGGGTCGGTCGTTAGTCAAGCCGAGTCGAACGAAGGTGTCGCATTTGAGGGTTTTGCGGAGCATCGTATTTGGTCAAACTAGGTCGTATATCTAGATAAAACTTTGGAAAGAGGAATATTGAGAGGTTGGAAAAAATCTTAATAATTTATACAGCAAGATGTTTGAAGAAATTTTGGCAACAAACGGTTAGATTGGACCGTTCGGCGACATTACGGTCACCATCATCCATCGAAGGAGCGGGGGGGGGGGGGGAGAGGGGGGCTTCAACAGATCGGATCAGGCTCTGTTCAACCGAGTGTTATGTCACGACAAAGTCACATGATTGCCACGAGAACAAGGGACCGATTTGCCATAAGCACTGGCTCAGCTTGATTCACGTGTCTTCATGAAACCGACTGGAAGTCAAACTCGTGGCGTATCCCAAGGGTTACTGATATTTTACTCTTTTTTATCTACTGAAATGCTCTTACAAAACAACAATCGACTAGCGCTTCGGCCTCATCATGATTTGCTTCAGTTTCAACGTTTTCAGAAAACAACAGCCGTTGTACCAACGGTCGCCGCATGATGTCACGACGAACTTCCTCTTCAAAGCATTTCTTTTCGATTTGCAGTCCTCTGGGTGCTCTCACCAAACGGGTTTGGCCGCGAAAATACGTAAAAACGTTAAATGGCGGTAGCCTCAAGACAATGGCAACACTCACATGGAAACACTGTGACATTGTTTCACTACAATCATTGTTCCCTAAATGAACTGATGAAAAGTCAAAAATGTCGCTCGCTACTGTGACGCCGCCAATCTATTTTCCAATTAACCCACAACGAACCCTGTCTGTCATCAGCGAAAAAAAAAACATCAAAAGACACACACAAGGGCAAAACAATGACTTAACGGATGTTCACTTTGTCCTTCAGACTTATTTTCCACCAATCGCGGGTGTAACCACTACAAAGAACAGCAAAGGATAGCTACGGTCGATCTTCGCGAATAAAAGAGACCGAAAATCTCATTACTAGTTGGAAAAAGATATGGGGAAATGGACAACAGTACTTCCCGAACAAGTTGTTCCAACTCTATTGGACAAAAAATGTAACTTCTCCGTTCCAATCTTTACCAAACCCAAAAACGAGGACAGGAATAGCAACATTATTCGACATCGCTTTGAAAAGAACACTACTCGATGGTGGTGCTCCACTACTGTTCAGTTGCGAAAGCAGATTCAAAATTGTTTTTTGTAATTTGTAACCGATTACTCTCTGCCTTTGCTACTGAAGAGGCATGAAGAAGCGTCGCTGTACACAGTTTTTCTGCTGGTAGTGTCGAGCAATCGTTATAGGCAGGTGTCAAGCCTTGCGAATTCAACAAATCGAGAGGTGCGGACAATGCTTTACAGTTCCAATAACGCGCTAGCGGTACGAGCGATGCGCCAGCGGTTTGAGCGGTGCTCCCGTTGTTCAAGCGATCCACCAGTGACTCGAGCGTGTGGGGAAGTGGTTGGAGCCCTCCCACTCGCACGTTGACTCTCGCTATTCTCCCAGGATCGTCAAGTCATGAAAGCATGTGGAAGTGGTGAGAGACAACGTGAGAACGAGAGAAACACTCGCCACTGTGCCGCACCTCAAATCACTGGCGCATAGTTCGAACCGCTGTGGCATCGCACTGCACGACTAGGTAGCGATTCGCTGGCATTCGAAATAATTAAAGATTAAAGGAATGGTCCATGGAGAAATCACGATTCAAACACCTACAAGTTCAGTGGCTTGAGAGCCACCATTCACGATGAAAACGAAAAGCGAAAAACTGCGTTTGTTTTGGTAAAAATTCGAAAAATCGAAAGGCTGCTACGCGTTCAAAGTCCCGCCGACATCTGTCACAAATGCTGGCGACGGGAATGCTTCCACTTGGTTCTTGGAGTGCCTTCACTAGAAACTCTTTCTGGCCTTCTACTATTGCATTAACATCTCACTTTTCTACTGCATCCTATTCTATCGATCGTTTGTCTCTATTCTCCGAGTTTGAACGTTGAACTGAACCCGATTCTTTCAATGTGTCGCCTGACTCGCGGGCGCCCCAAAGCGCGCTTCCTTCCGTGCAGTCCTCCGTTTCCGCCCCACCTACCCTCGACCGTCCGGAGTGCAGTTTTCGTAAAACTGTTTCTCTTCCGAAACTGAATCTTCTTGCGTGAAACTTTGGACGTTGTTTCTAGTGATCACAACTGACGATTTCATGTTAGGGAAAGAATGAAAAAATTTCCCATAGATTCCTTCAGGGAGAAGCTGTTATATGAACAGTTAAGAAGGATAAGTCTGTCCACAATATTCTGATTGGTGCGTTGATGTCAACATAGTGAGGTGAGAGAATTAAGGCGTAGAGAATTTTCAAATTTGAATTGCTAAAAATTTCTGGCCAGAGAACGCTGAATAAGCCACTCCTTCAACTTCCACATTGTACTACGCAGCGTAAAATCTATTGATGTACAGTCCTGAGAATTACAATCCCAAGAAATTCTAATGCTATTTAAGAGACTCAAAAAATTTGTATGGATCGGATAGCATTGTAAAGACTCGATCCATGGCGTGCCGGTGATAGCGAAACATTTTCCCATTATACCTTTCTGTCCCGTCCCACGAACAGTCAAAAAAAATCTAATAAATCTAAATCACGAAAAAGATTGCATTAAGGCTAGCCAGGTACCAGCCGGTATCCCGACCGCTTTGCCCAGGTGAATGAGGCGCGACTCATGCAATCCATGATGTTGCGCCACATCAGCTCTCAATTGCCAACTTGACATCAATCATGGCGGCATATTAAATTCACAAATATTTACAATAGCGAATGTAAACATAATTTGAATCCATTTTTGGAGGCTATGGGAACAATCCAGATCGCATGTGAAACGAAGCCATGACTGCCACGATAAGGGAAGACCCCAGCCAAGACCGGATAAGGGATAACTTCAGCCTCTGCTAATGGTAAGATCTGCGGAACCACCGCGGTCAACGACCCGTGACCGGCAGTTACGTCACTCACGCAATCCTTCACCATCGACTTACTACTTCAACTTCGCTACCCTTTTTCGCGCCAACTTCTATTTCCCGACGTTTCAATAATTCGGTCACATTCGGTCACAGTCAAAAGTGGCGACATAAGGAAGTGATCAAAAGGTCTTCATGACAAATTGATTCTATTAGCTGTGGAAAGAAATCTGAAACCTTCACTCACTCTCTCAAAACAGGTGGCAATTGAAGGAGATTAGCCAGTCTCATTGTACGCGCCACGTATTCCACTTTCACTCAAAATCGTAAAAAGACAAGAAGAAATCCGACATTTCACTCAATGGTTGTTCCCAATCAAAGTTAGCAAAAAGCAACTTGTTGCCAGAAATGAGGCATAGGGCAGTTGCTTGGTCTAAGCAGAATCTGATCCTAGAACCGGGCGGATGCTAAACGGCGCCTATAGCCTCCGAACTTCTTCGGCTGCGAATACAGGAAGTACAAAAGCACAAAGGAAAACACTAGATAAAGATAATTTGTTGAAAAAGCGCTCAAAAAGCCTCAGTTCCAAAAGATTGAATAAAAAGCTCTGAATCACAGCATACTTTCAAAAATCGCCTATGGATTAGGAAAATTCTCGGGATGAAAGTAAAATAGGAAGTCAGGCGCAACAATTAGAAAGCAATAGCGGACGTGAAGGGCGGATGTGAATCCACCAAGAACCGTTTCCAAGCAGCTATTTGATTTACCTCTTTCCAGATACCTTAAACACGAATACTACCTACATATTATTCCACATGCAATATAGATACCTCTAAACCGCTAATATATTTATTTATTTATTTATTTTCATACGTCCAGTGGACGCGCTCATTTATCTAATATTAGGTTGGAAAGAAAGTTCTGCAACACTCTTTCTAAAATTTTCTTTTTTTCTGAAAAATTCATAGGTAACATTTATGACTAACAAATGGTAGAGCATTCTCGAGGCTTCAATCCACGAGGTGGATATAAGTGCTGCAGTCAGTAGTTATCCAAGAAAATTCAAAAAACCTCGACCACTAGTAAATCCATACTCCGAGTCACTGTCTAGTACAAATGTCTCCATAACTATGGATTCGTGTCAACGACCAACACTATCTGCAATAGCTTCAATAGGCATGCCGTTCACCGCTACAGCGTGTTTCACCTTTACCAGCGCTTTCGATCTTTTGATATTTTTATAAGAAGCCAGCAGCGTCCCTCACACTCCATTACAGGTAGGGCTCTTACGGAAGCTCCACTACAAATTCTTCGTTATGGGCACCATTGTGTAGGTAGAGGTCTAGGCTGCGGAACTCCAGAAGCTGGCCGAGGCAGCTCGTCAAGAGCCCTCGTACCGCGACAATATTCATTTCTTTCATGACATTGCGAATCACCATGATCCGAAATGAGCCCGGTAAGAAATTCTGGAGTTGCGGCAAGATTTCTTCCTCTCTTAGCGTATCCCCTGGTCGAGCTATAAATGACTGCTACCTATCCTGGACCTTAAATCATCATCTTGATAACGAAATAATTAGACGATCAACTCCAACTCGAAAGTGAGGTCGCCTCCTTTCTCGACCCGCACTCCGCTGGGTTTTGGCGAAGGAGCATCAAGAAATTTTCTGAGCGTTGGAGACAAGTGGTGGACACTCATGGTAGATATAAGACCGGTCAGGAGTTGTAAACAAAAAAGATAAAATTAAAATCAAAAATTTGAAAAAGTGTTGCAGGACTTTCTTTCCAACCTAATAATTCAATGCAAAGTTCACTACGAAAGTATACTTTTCGAAATTCACGACTTTCGAACACTTAACAGGAAGGCATTCAACTTCCCATGGAACTTTCAGTTGAGACCCAGATATATCGATAGAGCTTCAAACGCTGATTACAAATATGGAAACTAAAACTGCAAAATGAACCTGCCAAGGAAGTTGTGAGCAGTCAAAGTTGGCTGGAAGTAAAGCGTTACGTATTAACCGTGCTAGCCTCCGGCTTTCAAAGTCGTCGTGGAGTAGTGTAGTGGTCTCAAATTTGCATTCAACGGAAACAGAACTCATGACTTTCCGGATGAAGAACGAGGGCACTAACACTACGTCGCGGCGACTCGGAAAGCCTGGGACCCAGCACGGATCATATGCGACGCTCTACTCAAGCCAACCTTGACTGATCACAACTTCCTTGGAAGGTTCATTTTGCAGGTTTAGTTTCCACACTTGAAATCACCTCCTGAAACTCTACCGATATATCTGGGTCTCAATTCGAAACTCGTAAGGAGTTTAAATGCGTTCTTCTTAGGTTAGTAACTGTTACATGTTGGTTACGTCGTTGCGCTTCACAATCTACTTCATGTCAGCTTTGTCGCTTTTAATGTCAAAATAAGTTACAAGGAAATTCCAAAATTTACAAAACTTCAGAACGCTAATTTTCTTCGAAAAGCGCTGGACGTGGTGGGCCGCATGCATCAAACAAAAAATTCCTAGGTGGTTTGTTAGAATGAATCCAAATGATGTATACACATCCATAAGCCAATGATTTTTCTAATGGGCGAACACTGGAAAAAAAACCCCGACTTCAGGCTTAAAGGATAAAGGATAAAGCATTTGCCGTTGATCAATCCCTTTTTGGGATGCGGCACGCATTCTACTTCCATTTGTACATTCGCAGTGGCGTTTGAATGCGATGTGGCCTATACAATGACTTGCGGGGGCCAGCCGATGTACAAGTCAGTGTTTTTATCCTCCCAGACAAGTCTGGTACCAATTAACCGACCCCGGAGGGATGGAAGGCTTGGTTGGCCCGGGCGACTCACGACCCAGGATTTGATCCCCGGACCGCTCGCGTGGTGAGCGCGCCACTTGTCACTACACCACTTCCGCCCTTTGGCTACCACTAAAAAAATTGTTTAGACGGCGATGTCTTGCCGCATCAATTATCCTTCTCGACTCGAACAACTTAACAAAATTCAAAAATTTCGACTTGTCTCTGATTGTTAACAAGCGAGAAGTAGGGGGTTTGATTCCCTCCTGGAGGAGCTTCCCCTTAACGTTCCTCTAATATCTCAAAATTACATTGAATTCAATATTCCTCCCACAAACAGCGCACTGATGTCGTTTTTTGGCAATGAGCGTAGCGTTCAAGCTCCTACACTATTCTCTTTGGTCTGGAAACCCCCTCGAATAACGAATAGCGGACAAAAGTTACTCTAACAGTCCAACAACACTCATTCAAATAACTTTTCAATGAAATAAGATGCCGACTTTATGGCACGTTGCAAAGATAGCACAGCATGCGTTTGGCGAGCAACGTTGTGTTCTTTCCTCTTTCTCGCGACCAGGGATGTCGTACTCTCAGACTCAGCAGTACACAGTTACGGCATTGAAAAAATTGACACCATCATGTGCTTTGATGCTACTAATGCTATGTGATCCATGCAGGTTGATAAGTCTGCAATCACATCTCCAGCCGAGAAAAACAAAAACTATAATTTTATTCCCAGTTCATCACGTTTGCTCCGTACTGGGTACACTTTGACACAACTTTTTCTAATTTTTTTCACTCGTACTCTTACCCACTTTTAATTGGTATTTTCACATTGTTACGAATGGAGGTGGAATACGTGGCGCATCCCGCGAAAGACTTGATCACCTGCAAATGTATTACTCCTCATCCTTTACTTCAAGGGAAGGTGATTCAGGGGCAAAAGACTTTACTTATCACAGTCCGAGAGTCTACTACTGGTCGAATTTCGTCCAATCAACCCAGCCCTCCACGCCTTCAAGTCTCTCATTGGAAGAAATCATTCGAAAGATAAAAATGACTTGATTGTACAACGGCTAGCCCCCGCAAGCCATTGTATGGGCAAATCGCATTCAGATGCCACCACACTCCGAACGGACAGCTAAAGGGCGTGGCGCATACAGAAAAGGAGTGCTTAACGCCAAATGCCTCATCCTTCAATACACTCGACTTATCAGTGGTTTCAATCCATTTCAATGCACAAAAGCTTCAAAAACGCAAATAGGCCCGCAAAAAGTCAAATAACAAAGGAGGACCATTCTTCCTCGTTGCCAATCCGTAAAATGTAAAATCATTAAACTAGGAATCAAAACCACTAATAATTCATAACTGTAAACAAAGAAACACTAAACAATTATTAAACCTTTCTTGTTACAATAGAGCAATGCCCGGGGGAGGGGGGTCAGATTGTGCATTTATCGCCTACCAACTAGGTGTGCTCGCAGTTACACTGCCGGAGCACCACTACACCTTGACTCATTTCCATGGTATATAAACCATGGCTTCTCAATTTAACGTATAATGTGTGAGCCGGTTTCCCGGGTGAGTTAGACCTGACTTGAATCCCCTCTAAGGCGAACTGTTTGGCCCATAAAGCAGCATTCCTGCGGTGGGTTTCACGTGCCAAACTACAGCCGAAATAGCAGTTACTGAACAAACAAGGACAAGCCTGACTTAATAACTCGCAAAATGAGGCTCTTCCAAACCTCACTAACCTAACTTCACCATTAGCTAACCGGCTCATCAGTTAGATATGTGAGTGCTGATATGCTATGGCAGATATTCCAAAAGCTGAGCTAGTATGGAACAGTGCCCAAGTACGTGCGTGTTAGCACAATTGCCCAGAAAGTAAAAAAGTACGGGTCCGATCTCCGCCTGGGGAAATAGTTTTGCCCATAATACAGCATTCTTGTGAAACTTTTGCAACGCGAACTGTGGCGTAAAACTAGCAGGTAATGAACAACAACGAATCAGGCACCCATCTTCGCCTTTCAAAGGAATTCTATCCAAATACTGTTTGCCTACCCAATTTGCAATTCAAGTATACTCACAGGCATTCATTATATGCAGAAACGCCTATTATTTGATCACGGGGTCACGAAGGGATAGCCTGATCGACAACGTCTGAAACCTTCACGGGTATGACCCATAAGCAGTTTTAAACTACGAGTTAACCGGACGCCGATAGCATCTCTTGCGATCATTCCAAAATCTTGATCAGTAATGAAAGCCACCGTTCGCTGCCGTCTTGACCCAATACCGCTAATTTCCAAAGGTTCAGAAGGATCACTGACTGACTAGATCGACAGAAACCTATTTAGGTACAATAATAATGTGGGACGTCCTCTGCTGCTTAACCATCTCTCCTCTCTCTCATTATCGGCTTATAAAAGGCCCTGGGCCCATCAGCGAAAGTACTCAAAAGACTGGACCGATGTGGCTGAAGGGGACCTTTTATCACATTGTTCTTGATTGTGGGGCGCGGGGTCAGCCGGTTGACCTCACACAAAACAGCCTTCACAACCATCAATACCACAACCGTCACCACACTTTACTGCCAAGGACGTCACTAATTAGCATAAGAGACTCACCTCAGCCCCAATGTCAGCCGTTTTTTACCCTTCCCTCACAGTAATATACAGGAACTACGCTTTACAACATCGCCACATTTCAACTGGGTTAAGCGCCGACCAAAACTCATAAAATCTGTACAGTTATCAGCCTTGAACCACGACAAATGCATCATACAACGACTCGAACCAATGCCACTCTATGACGAAACGAGGAATTTAGGTGAGACGAATTCGTCTCGACACACTAAAGGGGGTTATCTCAAAACCTCGCTACACAATCTAGAAAACTCAGGAACACTTAAAGCAAAGAAAACTTCGAGTAGAAGAGGAAATCCTTTTACACGCACAGAAAAAAGGAAACCCATCCAAATGATAGAGGCAGCCGAAAAAAATCCAGCTTATTTATTTCATTTACTTATTCTGTCAACAGTGTACTATACCGCAATTTATAATCGGGTCGCAGCTAAGCCATTCCGAAAAGGTCTCTCGGCCATACGTAATAATTTTTGAATCGTGAATTTTTTTTCTGGGGCGGAGCTACACCAAAACCCTCCCTCTTTTCCAATCCCGTTCACCCATTGGGGAGAAAGTTAGCTCACGAGAAATCGAACAAATGGGAGCTCCCAACCACACATGACTTCTGTTGAAAACGTTCTCAGCGCTATAACTCTGTACTATCGTCATTCGCATTGCGAACATGATCGCAAGAATGCGGGTTACAAGAAGTGAGTGGCATCTCAAGCTTGACTCGGGCCTTTATACCAGTACCTCTGCGTAGATAGGTTCAGCGCTAGGCTTTGTACTGCTGAGGCTTAAGTTGCTTTTCCTTACAATGATGACAATGCCAGAAATACCAGTTAAGAAAGGTTGTTCGTCCGCTGTCCTACTCCTCTTCGGAATGTGCCAGGCATTCTATTCCCATTCAGAATCGCAAAGTATTTGAATGCAATCTGACTCATACAATGAGCTGCGATAGCCAGCCAGTTGCACTACAGAAATCAGTGCTCTTATTCTTCCATACAAGCCAGGCACCAATTAGCCAATCTAGGAAGAAATAAGGATTTCGCCTTTTGTGCGGGATTTTGTCAGGTACACTCGGCCGTATGTGTGACGAGGCTAACTGCCACTACATACATCACCTGAGTAGCCTAGCTTTCCAAATTTCACACAAGTACATGAGCAGGACGAGAGTTCCTATGAACTCCTTGACAATATGAAAAAAAATATTCCGCCTTCTAACAATGACAAGAATTAATATAATATATTCCAGACCGCTGACCCCCATGGTGTCATGATTTCCGAGCTAATAAAATTTGGGCGGAAGTGGTGTAGTGGCAAGTGGCGCTTACCACGCGAGCGGTCCGGGGATCAAATCCTGGGTCGTGAGTCGCCCGGGCCAACCAAGCCTTCCATCCCTCCGGGGTCGGTTAATTGGTACCAGACTTGTCTGGGAGGATAAAAACACTGACTTGTACATCGGCTGGCCCCGCAAGTCATTGTATAGGCCACATCGCATTCAAACGCCACTACGAATGTACAAATGGAAGTAGAATGCGTGCCGCATCCCAAAAAGGGATTGATCAACGGCAAATGCTTTATCCTTTTATCCTTTAATATTAGGTCGTGAAGAAAGTTCTTGCGCTTTTCGACCTTGATTTTCAAATGCCTGTATCTCGGCTCATTCGAAACCTTTTTGATTGGAGTAAAGACTGTTAGAATCCACAAACCTCTGCCAATAATAGCTGCGTTGAATCAGCCCGGTAGTGCAGAATACTGGAGCTCTAGAGACGATGAACCCGGCGGAGGTCGTTTCCGCATCATGTTGGTTTTTGAAGCATAACTCTTTGGTTCCTGGTTTTGAAGAGTTAGACCAGCCGCTGACCTTATGAAAGTCACCTCAACCTTCCTTCAGTGAAGTTTCACTTTTGCAAAGTTTGTAGAGCCTGATCGCGGTCGATCACTTCACCAAAGGTTCGTATTCTGTAGCAAAGAATCCGTTCTTTGTCGTGCGTCGCAAATGATCAAAAAGTCAGGTCGTTTTCATGGCATGAAACAAGCTAGAACGCGGCGAACGACCCTTCAAAATGGTGAGCTGTCGCGGCACGCCCTATTTGAATTTTTGGGACTTTCCAGCTCTTCCCGTACAACAAGAAAACACAATGCAAGTGCGATTAGTTTAGGAGGAACCCTCTCAATAGATTTGTGCAAACGTGCTTCAACCAGAACGTTCGACTAATCGTTGGCGTTGTCCAATCTCCGATCACCACCCTCACAATCTTTAGGGCTCTCGCTATTCTTACAAAAGCTTTTTGAACAATTGCTTCAGACCATATTTATTGCGAATCTCAGCCAAGTGCGTCTATAATATCTTGACCTGCTTCCTCTCCATACTGGCCTGCTTTGAGCTAGAAAAAGGAAATCATGCAAATTTGCTCTTGGAGTATGCCGTATTCAAGGCTTCAAAAAATGACAACTAAATAATAAGGAACATAGCTAGCCTAGCTGTTAGATAGAACAAGAAAAGCTCTTCAAAACCACATACAGCTCATTGGCAGCTTGCTTGAATTCGTAACAAAATAAAGCGTTCAAAAACGAAACACCGAAAAGCGCAAGAACTTTCTTCACGACCTAATAAAAATGCCAACGATTCAGTATAGTTCAGTAATTTTCGGTTAACTTTTTTGTTTTTGCATGAATATCTTTGTCGATTTTCAATTCGCATATATGAAAAGACTAGTCACTAAACTGAAACGTTGCTTCAAAATAACAAAAATAAATAGACCTCCGCTTCCAATTCGAGGGTAGGTTAGTGGCTCATAACTCGTTTGAAACAATCCATACAAAAGAGAAATTGCGCGGCTAGCGTCGTGTACGCGGACCTCGGTTTTTTCTTATTCTCCTTTCCAAATTTTCATGTTCTGCGCTTATTTATTAACTTTACATGGGATGACATGTAATTGTTCTATTAACGTTGTCAGAATAGAACAGATACATTTGGTCTGGGAGGGATGTACCATGATGATTTTAGGCACGAAATGCGTGCCAAATATGAAATATTTTCTTTTATTCACTTTGTATCTGAAATTCGTATTTGTAAAGTTATGACAAATCAGCAAAAGCTTTTTGTAAAATCAGTAAATGATCAAACCAAGCCCAACAGTAGCTTGCAAAGATGCTGTCATTGACTTCGATACTGACTGACTCTCCAACGAAAAGATGGGGTCAGAGTCGCAATTGGAGCACTGGCCTATCTTGTCGTAAGGTAGATGCGCATGGTGTTCATGGTGCGGCAACTCAGGCTGAAGGGGCAATTGCGCGGACTGAATGGGGTGAAGGGTTATTGGGTTCAAAAATTGAGCTAGCTGTGGCAGTTGGGACCAGTAGTTGAAGGGAACAAGAAAGTTCCTTAAAACCAGATAGCGGATTGATCATAGGGGGCGAGATTTGCCTTGCGTCCCTGCGAGTATATTAATCATTGGTCGGCCTTCCTCAAGATGTGATAAAGCATGGTATGGAAATGGGGCCCCTCCTTGAGAGGCGGAGCGCAAGCCACGCCCACATCGGTGCGCAAGCCCCGCCCATATCGGTGCGCATTGTGATTTTGAAGGTTCTTAATAGTTTTTCATCGCTTTCTTCGATCACTGATGGACCACTCTGGCGATTACTTGCGGTTTGGGACGCAACAGCCAACACCTATTATCGCGAAATGTGTCTTCAAGTTAATACATATAACAAGCGTTATAGTTTTCTAGAATCAATAAAATGCGAACTTTTACCGATCGAAAATTGATATTGAAATAGTTTTGAATTTCACATCTTTTTTAAATATCCGTACTCAGCTAAAGTACGAGTGATTAATAACAATCATACTTTACAACTCCAAATCAAACGATAGTGCGTGACATTCCTGCAGAAAGAAACGAAAAACACCTTGGACGTCATATTTCCACTTTCGAATGCATTGGTTCTTAACACCTGCATGACAGCACAATTTGTAAAGCAATCATTCAAAAATGACCTCAATGTGGCAATGTCACTGTGACTATTACTGCAAAACATTACTGCCCTATTTGAGCTATTGATATGATGAATTTCATCTTTGCGATAGATCACTCTCGGGACCAACTACCTGAACAAGTCCTTCGAGTACATGTAACAGCTCAAAAATGCCGATCAAATGTGGTTTTCCCTGAAACCTCTAACGAGGAGGTACTCTCGTTGAGAATATGACACACATTTCGACACATTTTCACGCCAGGTTGGCTCCGAATTCTCCTCAAATACTTTTGGAGCTACTTACCAGGGAAGGCATTCAACTTCCCATGGAACTTTGAATTGAGACCCAGATATATCGATAGAGCTTCAAACGCTGATTACAAATATGGAAACTAAAACTGCAAAATGAACCTGCCAAGGAAGTTGTGAGCAGTCAAAGTTGGCTGGAAGTAAAGCGTTACATATGAACCGTGCTAGCCTCCGGGCTTTCAGAGTCGCCGTGGAGTAGTGGTAGTGCTCTCGCTCTCCAGCCGAAAGGTCATGAGTTCGTTTCCCATTCAAGTGCAAGTTCAAGAGCACTTACACTACTCCACGGCAATTCTGAATGCCCGACGGCTCATATGTAAAGCTTTGCATCCAGCCAACTTTGGCTGCTCAC